>JABCPU010000077.1:0-216355 GCA_016800925.1 Suillus spraguei | reverse complement strand
CAGGTTCCATACTGCGAATTTGGGTATGGGCTGGGTGCACGCGATGAGGTCGATGTCCTGACCTCAGATAACGATCGTGGCGTTGGACTGGTCCTTTTTGATGATCTCTTCGAGGACGATGGTTGCGGCCCTCTTCCTCAGCAGGTAAAATAAGATCATGAATAGAGTAACTGATGCAAACTTACCGTCCTTTCACGTTTATCGCGCGGGCCTCTTGGGGCCCTAAAGCTTCGAGTTAGTTTTGTGTTGATAAGCGTGACACAGCTTAAATTACTGACCGGATGTTTGCGCCATGGACTTGTTCATCCTCGACGATCGTCGCAAGCAAGGGAGAACTCATTGTTTCGTATGATACAAGCGCAGTATCCGAGAGCAGGGGAGGAGTACGAGGACTAGATGAGGATGATGCCTCGCTAAATGGGCATTAACATTCTGACTTACAAGTAAAAATAAAATGTCGTACCTAGAACTCGTCTCCACGTGTACCTGGTGGGTCCAGGACGCCACCCGTTCATCCAATGGTCCTCCAGACTGAGTTTCAAAGTCGGGTAAATCGGATCTCCAGTGCAACGGAGTCAGGGAATCGACTGCTTCTATCGATATCGAACCCTTGATATCTTCGAAATGAGTCCGCAACCCCAAAATGAATTGGGCAAGGTTGATAGCAGAACAGGTGTCGGTGAAATCAAACACCCCCATCGAGGAATCTAAGCCGATATCTGCCGCTAAAGCGAGGTGCGCTGCAGGCTACAGGAAGGTCAACGTGGAAAAATATGCAGTGATTTTGAACTTGCCATGTGGCCTTCCTCTGACTGATCGGGGTCGAGCCACCCGAAAATGGCCGTGGCAATCGTACCTGTGCTGGAACAGCACAGGCCGACAACAGGCTGACGGATCCCCCACACACGTCTCTGATAAAGAGTGCTGCACATTAGAGGAACGATATTATGGGAGTCGGCGACTAGTAAAACTGGGACCACAGCAGAAAGGCGTCTGCCTCGACCCGAAAGCATGTGCGCTTGCAAGGGCAGGTCGAGTGACTCAAGAACCATCGCTCGAGTCAGAATCTGCGGAATGCATCGATTCATCCTCGTCCTCCTCGTTTCGCGAGCTGGTCCTGGACGTGTTAGAATGGGTCCTAGGCGCAGAAAAGATGGCATGTGCAGCAAGAAGAGTGGCACGTCCGTCGATGAGATTTAGCGGCTGACTCGCCACGTTCTGAGCTCGTGGCATGATGAACGATGCATCTTCGCTGTAATGATATTTGGTTCTTGGTTCAATGCTTGACGAGCATGTCACTTACAGAATCATAACATCTGGGGACAACGTATTTGACAGTGCATGGAGGAGCTGAGACCAAAGGGGAACAGTAGATCTCTCGCCACCGTAATGAGGAAGCTCAGCAAGTGCGCTTAGTCCTGCGGCTGTTGACTGAATCAAGACCTGAAAATCCTTTGCAGTGTATGAATCTGATGCAAGTGCTCCATGGGAAACGAGTGGCTTGAAAAATTCGAGGACGACGCACTGGAAAGATGCTCCGAGACGTTACTTGAGCTGTCGGGACAGTGGAACGGAGACAGCAAGGAAGTAATACCGCGCACTGGTTCAGGCCAGCCTGTAGGTTGGGTCACGTAGTGGACAACCCCGCCGAAAGTCATCTCTAAGAATCTCTAAGAAGAAAAGGGAGAATGGGTGGGAAAGTTGTCGCTAGCTCGCGTGGCTTTCGCGTACGTCGCGTAGGGCCATGTGGTTTTCGCTAAAGGCCACGTTTTTTCGGTTAGCTCGCTTAATTTCTCGCGTGGTTTTTTCGAGTGCCGATTCAACAGTTGTCCCATTGTGTGATTGCATGATGGCGTGATTTGGTCACGTGACTGCGCAGCTGGTCAAATTTGCCATGGGTTGGGGTAAAACCAAATTATTAGGATGGAGCCAAGGGAGCCAAAGGGAGTGTGAAGCCAAAAGTGAAGCCAAAAAAGGAGTGGAAAGGAGTGGAAAGCAAAAAAGGAGGGCAAGCAAAAAATGAGTGCAATTGCAGAAGATGGCTACATCAGGAAATTCACACATTCCTTAACATGCTTAATCAGCTTAACTCACTTATCTCAAAACTTGTTTGCTCTCTCTCACATCATTCACCTGGCATATCTTATATTTTTTGAGTGCGAAATACAATAAAACATGTATATTAATATATCTCAACTTTTTTTTTCTGAATTCATTCACATTGAAATTTTGGACAAGTAGATTCAATTTCACCAAGGCAGTTAAGTGTAAATAAGTCCGCATAAGGGCACGTCAAGGAATGTGTGAATTTCCTGATGTAATAGGGAAACTCATCAGGGGCTGGAAGGAGTGGTGGCACCCAAAAGGCATGGTCAAGTTGTCAGGAACAGGTTGATACCTATGACAAGCTACTCCATCAGGCACCAATACCGGTTGGAAGTTGCCAGCAGGCTGGAAGTGTCCTCTCCTACCCTCAGGAATTGATAGATTTCTCTTAGATTGATTTATAATATTGGCTATCAAGGAATCTAAACTTTGTCATTTTGAAAAATCATTTTTATTGTTTCAAAAGCTGCTATGATCAAGACAGGAGATGGGAGACGGGAGACAGGAGACAGGAGATGGGAGACAGGAGACAGGAGAGATGAGAGACAGGGGAGATGGGGGAGATGGGGAATGGGAGATGGGGAGATGGGGAGATGGGGAGACGGGAGATGGGGGAGATGGGGAGACGGGAGATGGGGGAGATGGGGAGACGGGAGATGGGGGAGATGGGGAGACGGGAGAGATGAGAGATGGGAGAGATGGGAGATGGGAGATGGGAGACAGGGGAGATGGGAGACAGGAGATGGGAGACGGGAGACGGGAGACGGGAGACGGGAGACAGGAGACGGGAGACGGGAGACAGGAGATGGGAGACGGGAGACGGGAGATGGGAGACACAAGACGGGAGACACAAGACAGGAGACAGGAGACAGGAGATGGGAGATGGGAGACACAAGATGGGAGACACAAGACAGGAGACAGGAGACAGGAGACGGGAGACGGGAGACACAAGATGGGAGACACAAGATGGGAGACAGGAGATCGGGAGACAGCAGACTGGTAAGAGGAAATGAGAGACAGGAGACCAGTAACAGGAGATGGGAGATGGGAGATGGGACACTTGCATGATTTTGTTGTGTGACAACTTAATACTGTTGCCCCCTATTAAAACTTGACACAAAAGATTTATTCAAGTTAATAGTTTGCAGTAAATAATTTTAAAAAATCAAAATCAAATGCAATGACATGAGGATGAGATGGGCAATAAACTCACAAAGATGGTGATGTGGTACTTTTACTTCTCTCAAAATATTGGTTAAAATTATAATGTATTTGAAGACCAATTATCATTATTAAAGATAATTATTAGGATGAAGCCAAGGCCAGAAAGCCAAAAAGAGTGTGGGCAAAAGAGAATTATTGGGATGAAGCCAAGGCCAGGAAGGCAAAAAGAGTGCGAAGCACTCTTTTTGCCTTCCTGTGCCTTGGGCAAACAGAATTATTAGGATGAAGCCTTAGCCAGGGAGCAAAAGGAGTGCGAAGCACTCCTTTTGCTTCCTGTGCCGAAGGCACAACGGGTGGTGGACTCATCTATAAAGTAAGGGGGGAAAGGTGGGAATGTGCTCGCTAGCTCGCGTGGCTTTCGCTAAAGGCCACATGGGAACGCTTAGCTCGGTTATTTCGCTTAACACCTGTTTGGAAATTTCTCGCGTGGTTTTTTTCAAGTGCCGACTCACTGTTGTCCCATTGTGTGATTGCGTGATTTGGTCACGTGACTGCGCAGCTGGTGGAATTTGCCATGGGTTGTCTGAAGCTGGGGTAAAACCAAATTATTAGGATAGAGCTGAGGCCAGGGAGCCAAAGGGAGTGTGAAGCAAAAAGTGAAGCCAAAAAGGAGTGCAAAGGAGTGGAAAGTGAAAAAGGAGGGCAAGTAAAAAATGAGTGCAATTGCAGAAGATGGCTAATAGGGAAACTCATCAGGGGCTGGAAGGAGTGGTGGCACCATCAAAAGGCATGGTCAAATTGTCAGGAACAGGTTGATACCTATGACAAGCTACTCCATCAGGCACCAATACCAGGTTGGAAGTTGCCAGCAGGCTGGAAGTGTCCTCTCCCACCCTCAGGAAACATCTAATAGATTTTCTTAGATTGATTATAATTTTGGCTATCAAAGAATCTGAACATTGTCATTTGAAAAATCATTTTATTTGTTTCAAAAGCTGCTATGATCATTAGGATGCAGAGATGGGGGGACAGAAGAGCATGGGGAGGAGAGAATGAAGGCACGGGAGATGGGAGGCAGGAGATGGGAGATGTGGGAGGCACAGGAGACAGGAGAGATGGAGACAGGGGAGATGGGGAGATGGGGAGACGGGAGAGATGGGAGATGGAGAGATGAGAGATGGGAGATGGGGGAGATGGGGAAGATGGGTGATGGGAGAAGGGAGATAGGAGAAGGGAGACAGGAGACAGGAGACAGGAGATGGGAGATGGGAGACGGGAGATGGGAGACAGGAGACAGGAGAGATGGGAGACAGGGGAGATGGGGGAGATGGGGAGATGGGGAGATGGGAGACGGGAGACGGGAGATGGGAGATGGGAGACGGGAGATGGGAGATGGGAGATGGGAGACGGGAGACAGGAGATGGGAGACAGGAGACAGGAGACGGGAGACGGGAGACAGGAGAGAGGAGACGGGAGACAGGAGACAGGAGACAGGAGACAGGAGACAGGAGACAGGAGATGGGAGATGGGAGACACAAGATGGGAGATGGGAGACAGGAGATGGAAGACAGGAGATGGAAGACAGGAGATGGGAGGTGGGAGACACAAGACGGGAGACACAAGACAGGAGATGGGAGACAAGAGATGGGAGACACAAGATGGGGGACACAAGACAGGAGACGGGAGACGAAAGACAGGAGACGGGAGACACAAGACAGGAGATGGGAGACGGGAGACACAAGACGGGAGACACAAGACAGGAGATGGGAGACAGGAGATGGGAGACACAAGATGGGGGACACAAGACAGGAGACGGGAGACGAAAGACAGGAGACGGGAGATGGGACACTTGCGTGATTTTGTTGTGTGACAACTTAATACTGTTGCCCCCTATTAAAACTTGACACAAAAGATTTATTTAAGTTAATAGTTTGCAGTAAATAATTTAAAAAAATCAAAATCAAATGCAATGACATGAGGATGAGATGGGCAATAAACCCACAAAGATGGTGATGTGGTACTTTTGCTTCTCTCAAAATATTGTTAAAGTTATAATTTATTTCAAGACCTATTATCATTATTAAAGATAATTATTAGGATGAAGCCAAGGCCAGGAAGGCAAAAAGAGTGCTTCGCACTCTTTTGCCTTCCTGTGCCTTGGGCAAACAGAATTATTAGGATGAAGCCTTGGCCAGGGAGCAAAAGGAGTGCGAAGCACTCCTTTTGCTTCCTGTGCCGAAGGCACAACGGGTGGTGGACTCGTCTATAAAGTAAGGGGGAAAGGTGGGAATGTGCTCGCTAGCTCACATGGCTTTCGCTAAAGGCCACATGGACGCTTAGCTCGGCTAAACCTTATTGGAAATATCGCGTGGTTTTTTCAGTGCCGACATACACTGTTCTCCCATTGTGTGATTGCGTGATTTGGTCACGTGACTGCGCAGCTGGTGCGCTGTAGTTCCCTAGATATGCCCTCGCGCTCCAATCTTCGTTTCCTCTTTTCCCCCACCACTGCTCCCTCTGCCACATCTTGAGAAAGTAATACTTTCTCAACATACTCAACTTCTGTTTGTTTTTCTGCTTTACTTTGGTAGATATATCTTTCACTGTTCTTGATTCCTGTAAGCCTATATAGTGTACATATTGAAACTATGATAAAAATTAATGATTATGTAATCAGATATCAGGCTTTTTCGCTTTTGACGTGTTTTTGGACCCTTTGGACCTCCCTGGACCTGGACCTGGACCTGGACTGGCCTTATCTTGGAGTTTGAAGCATAGTGAGTGTGATTGTTGTTTGTTACTGGCCCTGTATTCCATCTGGACTCGCGAACTCCTGTCGATTCAAGACGAACGTGTAACCAAGTCCTACTTCCCTGGCCATCTGTTCTTGCAGGTGTTCGCTGGTTGTTTCTGGACCTCTGGGTATACTACAGTGTAGAGATTTTGGATTGGCGGGGCACTTTTCTGTGCTAAGTTGGTCTGCTTGCAGCCTTCTTACAGTTGCCATCCTATCCTTCGGGATAATTTCTCGGACAGCTTTCAGCTGTTCTTAGCACTGTCATACGTCGAACTTCCAGGGTATTAGCTCATCCTGGAAACTGCTGGTACTTCTTCAGTCACTCTCGGCAATATTTGTTTGTATCTTTGGTATGTGATATTTTGTCATCTATATATGATATGATGGCTTATCTTTGACACAGTGGAACTACGACTGTTGGAAGTTTGGCTCTCCTCTCTCTTTGTTTCATATATCTTCTCCAATGTATGTGGTTGTCATCATATGTATTTCTTTTGACTGATATTTATTCTTGATAGGAATCCCTCCACTCCTCCTACCTCTCCTCAGCGAGCACAGGCTGCTGCACGTCAGGCTGAGAGAAATCAGCGAAATATTGGCTCACCTCCTGCACGTCGCCATCCTGCTCCTATAGCTCAGCCTTTAGAAAATGCTGCTCAAATGGTAGGAATTAATTTTATAATGTTCATAAGACATGTTCTGATGTGTTCATAGAATATTCCTCAGATCTTGGGAAATTTAAACCATGGTCCAATTCCCATGCAAAGGTTTCCTAATATGCCACGTCATGTTATCGAGCATCATGAGGCTCAACGCAGGTGGCGTCTACAACACCAACCACCACTACCTGGGCCACCTGTTCCTGCTCCAGCCTTAGGACCTCCCTTTGGTCAACCTTTTCCTGCTCCAGCCTTAGGACCTCCCTTTGGTTATATTCCTCCACCTGCTGCACTTCAGAATGAGTATGAACGTCATATGGCAAATGTTGCTGCAGCCACTGTCAATAGTCATGAAGCACACCATGCTGCTAGGCGAAGGCGTAATAATCCTCAACAACAACCTGCACCTCCTGCCCCTGCCCCTGCCCCTGCCCCTGCTCCTGCTCAGAATAACTTGGCAGCCTTTCAGTTGCTGCAGCAACAAGCTGCACAGGGACATAATATACAGCAGCAGCAGCTAGCTGAAATAATTGCTAGACATGCTCAGGATTATCGCCGTGAATGGCAGCAGGAAGAGGAAGCTGAACAGATGAATAGACAGAACTATGGTGAACACATGCATGGTCCTATTCACTATGAGGGTGCAGTTGGTCCTCACAATTTCAACAATCCCCAACAATACTTTGCACACCATCCTGCACCACCTTGGCCTGCACCACCTCAACCTGATTATCAACAATTCAATGTTCAGTTTCAGCATGATTTACAGCAGGAACAGATTAGAGATGAGTTGCTTGATAGACAGCACAGGAGGCCACACAACAACAGCAGATTCAGCAGCAATTCCAGCAGCAGGAAGCTGAGCGAATTAATAGGCAAGCCCAGGAGGAGCAAGATGCCTTTTACTTGCAGCAGCAGCAAAATAGACAAGCTCAGGGTGTTCTACAAGCAAGCCAACAGGAGGAGGCCCGCCACAACCGTGCACAGCAGAGAGTTCATGAGGAGCAGGAGTGTCTTGAGGAGGCACTACGTGAATATAATGACCCAATATCTCAAGAGCAACATGCAGATGATGAAGAGAGAAGGAGAATCCAACAGCAGGAACAACACCAGGAGCATGAAGAAGAGGACAACCAGCATATCAATCAGGTCATTCCTATTCCTGATAGAGCTCAACCATATACAGAACCAGCCAACCGTCATACTCTTGGTCCCCTTAATGTGGAGTGTCCCAAATGTCATGCACTTCACTTTGCATGTGAAAGACTCTCCAACTCCTCTTTGCAAAACCCTCGCTTTGGTATATGCTGCTTGCAGGGCCAAGTCAGCCTTCCCCATTTCCAGCATGGCCACCTGAGCTGGAGCAGGCATATAGAGACAGGACATTTGTGTCAAAAATTCGCCAATACAACAGTGCTCTTGCATTTACCTCTGTTGGTGTCAACATTGAGGATCATGCTGTTCAAAGATCTGGCCCAAATGTTTTTCATATCCATGGCTCTCTCCATCACCTCATGGGCAGTCTTCTACCTCCAGAGGGTGTCCAGCCTTCATATGCACAACTTTATATATATGACTCTGAAGAAGCCACTAACATCCGCACCACCCGTCCTGGAAATGAAGGTCTTGATCGTCAGATTCTCAGAGATCTGCATGACATGTTGCATCGAAACACCCCTATGCTGCTGTCTACAAGCAAGCCTATCAAATCATGCAAGAGAAGCCTCCAGAGGAGCAGACAGATGTTTCTGTGCGTATTCACTTCCTGCCAGGCACAGATGGTCGAAGATACAACCTTCCCACTGCCAATGAAATTGCTGCAGCTCTTCCTGGAGATGGATCTGAGGAGGTGTCTCATGAACGCGACATCATTTTATATTATCAAAATGGTCGACTTAGGCGCATCAGTCAACTCAACCATGCATATGCCTGTCTTCATTATGTCCTTCTCTTTCCTAATGGAGAGGATGGCTGGGACCTCTACATTGATATAATCATTCCTCAGGGTGGACGTGCACGTGCCAAAAAAGTGACTCAGCTGCTGTATTATGCCTTTCGGCTTCATCTCCGTCCAGCTCGCATTGACCACAACAACATCTTTCGTGGTGGAAGGCTGTTCCAGCAGTATGTTGTTGATGCTTGGGCTTCCATTGAGCAGAGCAGACTCAACTGGATAAGAAACAACCAGAAGAAGATCAGGGCTGACTGCTATCAAGGCCTCACAGACAATATTCTCAATGATGGAGTAGGCAATTTGGCTGAGACAGGTCGTGCTATAATCCTTCCCTCCTCTCATTCTGGAAGCCCTCGCTATATGCAGCAGCTACTGCAGGACTCCTTGGCCATCTGCCGTGCCTGTAAGAAACCTGATCTCTTCCTGACAATGACTGCCAATGGAAGCTGGCCTGAGATTACTGAGAATCTCCTTCCAGGTAAAGTGACATACTGATGCATTATTATGACTTGATTCTGACAAGTTTTCTTATGTAGGTCAAACTGCTGTGGACCGTCCAGACTTGGTGGCTCGTGTATTCTATCAAAAGCAGCAGGCTCTGCTGAAGAAAGTTCGCAATGGCTACTATGGCAAGGTTGCAGGATTGGTGTACACCATTGAATATCAAAAGCGTGGTCTGCCTCACATGCACCTTCTCATCTTCCTGGATCCAGACCACAAGATTCATACTGTGGAACAAATAGACTCCTTCATCTCCGCCCAGATCCCTGACAGAAATGTCCATCCCCAACTCTATGAGGCTGTGGAGAAATACATGCTTCATGGCCCCTGCTCTCCAGAACGTTGCTTGGAGAATGGACATTGCAAAAAGCATTTTCCAAAGTCTTTCTGTGCCCAGACATTGATGAAGGAGGATGGCTATCCAGAGTATGCAAGACCTGACAATGGTCGCACTGTCCAGAAGAATGACACTGTCTTCACCAACAAAGATGTTGTTCCTCACCCTCCACAACTCCTGGTGGAATTCAACTGCCACATCAATCTTGAAGTCTGTGCTTCCATCAAGTCTGTGAAATACATCCACAAGTACATCTACAAGGGAAATGACCGTGCCACTTTGGAGATGCCAGGACCAGTGGATGAGGTCAAAACCTACCTTGACTCCAGATACATCAGCTCCACTGAGGCTGCATGGCACATCTTTGAGTTTGGAATGCACCTTGAATGGCCCTCTGTCTACCGTCTGCCAGTCCACCTTCCAAATGAACACATGGTGTTTTATGATCCTGAGGATGATGCACAGGATGTTCTTGAGCGTGCAGCAACCAAGGAGACTTGCCTTACTGGATGGTTCAAAGCCAATGCCAACAATGTCTTGGTGGCAGCTGGAGCCCATGACCACCTCTACCAGGACTTCCCCTCAAAATTCGTATGGAACAAACCGCATGGAAGGTACGACAACGTGGAATGGCCATTGGAAGGATGTACTCTGCTGCACCTGGATCTGGAGAGCGCTTCTACCTGAGATTGCTTCTGACTGTAGTAAAAGGTATGATGCTCATGTCAATTTTTATCAATCAAACTCACCATGTATTCAAGGGGCCACCTCCTATGAGAACCTTCGAACAGTTGATGGTGTTTTATATGACACTTTCAAGGAGGCATGTCGACGTAGGGGTCTGCTTGAGGATGACAATGAATGGATCCAGTGCTTGCAGGATGCCTCTCACATGAGCACTGGACATGGCATGCCAATCTCTTTGCCATCATCCTCATCCACTGCAACCCTACAGACCCCAGTGATCTTTGGAACCAATTCAAGGATAATCTCTGCGATGATCTGCGTCACCACCTGTCTCATGCCCCATTCAACATTCCTAACCCCACAAATGAAGAGGTCTATGACTATGGTCTCTATCTCATTGATGGAAAGCTTCGCAAAAATGGAAAGTCTTTGCAAGTGATTCCTCAGATGCCTACACCTCAAATGGCAGCAAGATGGGGGTCATGCAGGGAAATCAGCTCATTGCTGAGCAGCTCCAGTATAACCAGGAGGAGCTCCAGCAGATGGTGGATCCAGGAGTGCTTTCTCTCAATCAGGAGCAGAGGACAGTCTTTGATGCAGTGGTCAATGATGCCATGCAAAGAAATAAGCAGACACCTGGACATGCATTCTTTGTCCACAGTGCAGGTGGATGTGGCAAGACATATCTCTGCAAGCTCATTGCCTCAAAACTCCGTGCTGAAGGCAAGATTGTCCTGTGTGTGGCTTCCTCTGGAATTGCTTCTCTCCTCCTGCCAGGTGGACGTACAGCTCATTCACGATTCAAGATTCCAATCCCCATCAATGAGGACAGCTCCTGCAACATCAAGAAAGGAGATGTTGTGCATGAGCTTCTGAAGGCCACCTCCCTCATCATCTGCGATGAAATTCCAATGCTACACCGTCACAATCTGGAATGCCTTGACCGCTCATTGCGCGACCTTCTCAATGTTGATGCTGATTTTGGAGGATTATCCATACTCTTTGGAGGAGACTTCAGACAGACTCTACCAGTGGTGGCTCATGGATCCAGAGAGCAGATAGTGGGTGCTACCTTCTGCAGATCTCCATTTGGCCAAGGCTTCAGATCTTCCATCTCAAGACAAACATGCGCCTTGGTCAAGACCCTGCCTCTGATGAATTTGCCAAGTGGCTTCTGGAGATTGGAGCTGGAAAGAACACACATGCTGATGGAACAGTTGTCCTTCCAATTCGTATGCGCTGTGCCAACAATAATGTCCAGTCTCTCATCAATGCCCTCTACTCTCCTATCCTGCTTCCTGACCATCCTCCTGTGAATGATTCCTTCTTCCTGGAACGTACCATCCTCTCTGCAAAGAACACTGATGTGGATGAAATCAATTCCAACATTCTTGAATTATTCCCTGGAGAAAAAGCAGTGTTCACCAGTGCAGACTCAGTTGCTGAGAGGGAATATGATTATATCCCCATGAGTTCCTTCACACTTGACACCATCAGGGTTCCCTTTGCACAAATTGGAACTCAAAGTGGGTGTTCCTCTGATGCTGTTGCGCAACTTGGATCCCACCAATGGCCTCTACAATGGAACCAGGATGATCCTCCTGTCTTGGACCACACATGTGCTCAAATGTCGGATTCTCAAGGATGGAGTTGATGAAGCCCAGCAAGACAATCAGGACACAGTGCTGATCCCCAGGATGACTCTGGATGCTACTGCTGAAGACAACCCAATTCCTCTAAAGCGTCGACAATTTCCTGTCCGTCTTGCATTTGCTATGACAATCAACAAGGCTCAAGGTCAAAGTGTGAAGTGGGTTGGACTGGATTTGAGAACTCCTGTGTTCAGTCATGGACAGCTGTATGTGGCATTGTCCAGGTGCACTCACCCAGAGAGAGTGTGTGCTATCTTTCCAGAGCATGAAGAAGGGTCAAAGACGACCAATGTGGTGTATACAGAAGTGCTGAGAGGACTTGGAGATCAGATTGAGAATTGATTGATGTAGTTTTATGTAAAGTGATATGTAGTGTACTTTTAGTCTTGCTGAAATGGTGGTGAAATGTACATGTTTGTTTGAAGATTTACTATGATTATCAGGATGAAGCCAAGGCCAGAAAGTCAAAAAGAGTGCGAAGCACTCTTTTTGGCTTTCTGTGCCTTGGGCAAAAGAAAATTATTGGGATGAAGCCAAGGCCAGGAAGGCAAAAAGAGTGCGAAGCACTCTTTTTGCCTTCCTGTGCCTTGGGCAAAGTGAATTATTAGGATGAAGCCTTGGACAGGAAGCAAAAGGAGTGCGAAGCACTCCTTTTGCTTCCTGTGCCGAAGGCACAACGGGTGGTGGACTCGTCTAAGAAGAAAGGGAGAACGGGTGTGAAAGTTGTCGCTAGCTCGCGTGGCTTTCGCGTACGTCACGTAGGGCCATGTGGTTTTCGCTTATGCTCGCGTGCGTTTCGGTTAGCTTGCTAGACAATTCCATAGAGAAAACTTGCGTGATCGCGTGAAAAAAATGTCCGATTTCAGAATTTCAACAGCTAAAATTCTACGGAGTCCAAAAATTTCGAAACACCTGCCAAACGCGATATAGTGGACAGTAATCCGCACGCCTGCTGCGCTCTGGGCACAATATGGACAAACAACGCACTTTTCCTACCATGGGGGAGTGAGCATCGAGAATAGCAAAAGCAATAACGGAAAGTTTGTCACGCGTTGGGTTACACAATTTGCTTGCATTTGGTTACACAAATCATAACACATTTTGATTACACCATTTGCTTACATTTGGTGACACAAATCACAACACATTTTGATTACACCATTTGCTTACATTTGGTGACACAAATCACAACACATTTTGATTACACCAATTTGCTTGCATTGAGTGACACAAATCATAACACATTTTGATTACACAATTTGGTGACACAAATTTTCACACAATTTGGCTGCTGCTTTTGACTAGAATTCTTGAATTACATTGCCTTCCCTGCAGCCAAGTTGTAACAGAGTGCAATATAATATACACTTTTTGTGGGTTTTGTTTGTTATTGATGATGATAGGAATTGACTTATGGATGAGTTCAGAAAACTCAAATCTTGCTATAAACAACCAATTTGAACGATAAAATGGAACAAAATATACCTGTTCAGTGAGTTGCTGCTGATATGTATTGGTACATGATGCTAATGTTTGCACATCACCATTTAGAAATATAGAACAGACCACCCCAGAACGCGATCGTCGATCACAGCGCGAACTGAAAAGACTTGATCGACTTCAGATGACTTCCCCTAGCAGGCGCAATCGTCGTCATGCTATCCATACCAATCAGACCAGATCCGCTGCTCCTGTACAGCCAAATTTCATGCCAGCTGCACCTGTTATGCAGCCTCCTCCTTACTTTGCACATCAACCGCTGCCAGTTGCGCAATATCCTGGCTTGCCACGAAATGCAATCGAACATGTGTTGCATGCTCATCGTCCTCCTGTTGATTATAATGCACATTTGAATGACCAGACAAATGCTGCTCACAACAACAGATGTCGTCAGCGTAATGTTTGTCGACAGCAGGACAGACAGGAGATAAGACAGCAGGCGCAAGCAGAGCTCATGGCAGCACAGATACAGCCTCCGCATATACCTCATATTCCTAACGAACCTGTTCAGCCTATTCAACCCGCACCTCCTGTGCTCCTGTGTATGGTCCTATTCATTATGAGGGTGCAGTTGGTCCTCACAACTTTGATAATCCCCTCCAATACTTTGCACGTCCTGTACAACCTGTACCTGCACCATGCCAGAAATAATGTACCAGCACAGGAGGTATTTCGAAGACAGCAGATCCAATGGCAATTGCGCCAGCAAGAAGCCAGGAGGATCAATAGAGAGGCTGAGAGAACCATCAATAGAGAGGCTGAGGAGGCTCTTCACCAACAGCAGCAGCAAGTTCGGCAACAGCAGATGCAGCAGCAGATGCAACAGCAAATGCAGCAGCAAATGCAGCGGCAAGAAGCTGGGCAGGTCAATATACAGAGTCAGCATGCTCTTGAACAGCAGCAGCAGGAACAGGAACAGCACACCAGATGGGATCGGGATCGTCTACAAGCAACACAACAGGAAGAGGAGTGTGTTAATAGACGAGCTCAGGATCGTCAGCGAGCAAGTCAACAGGAAGAAGCACGTCACAACCGTGAGGAGCAGAGAGTTCATGAGTGGCAGGAGCGTCTTGAGGAGGCACTACATGAATATAACGATCCATTATCTGAACGGCAACATGCAGAAGATGAGGAAAGAAGAAGAACTCAGCAAGAAGAACAACGCCAAGAGTGTGAAGCAGAGGATGACCAGCGTATCAATCAGGTCATTCCTGTTCCTGATGGAGCCCGAGCATATACGGAACCGATAAACCATCACACTCTTGGTCCTCTTAACGTAGAGTGCCCCAAATGTCATGTGCTTCACTTTGCATGCGAAAGACTGTCCAACTCCTCTTTACGAAATCCTCGCTTTGGTATGTGCTGCTTGCAGGGCCAAGTCAGCCTTCCCCCATTTCCAGCATGGCCACCTGAGCTAGAGCGGGCCTATGCGGACAGAACATTTGTGTCCAAAATTCGCCAGTACAACAGTGCTCTTGCATTTACATACCTCTGTTGGTGTCAATATTGAGGATTGTGCTCTTCAAGGATCTGGCCCAAATGCTTTTCGTATTCATGGTTCTCTTCACCATCTCATGGGCAGTCTTTTACCTCCAGAAGGTGTCCAGCCTTCATACGCTCAACTTTATATATACGACTCTGAAGAAGCCACCAACATACGCACCACCCGCCCTGGAAATGAAGGCCTCGATCCTCAGATTCTCAGAGATCTGCATGATATGTTGCATCGCAACCACCCATATGCCGCTGTGTATAAGCAGGCATATCAAGTCATGCGAGAGAAGCCTCCAGAGGAGCAGACAGACCTTTCTATGCTTATTCATTTCCAGCCAGGCACAGATGGTCGAAGATATAATCTTCCCACTGCCAATGATATTGCTGGAATTCTTCCTGGAGACGGATCCGAGGAGGTGCGTCATGCACACGACATTATCGTATATTATCAAGGCGGTCCGCTTTGGCGCATAAGTCAACTTAGCCATGCATACACCTGTCTTCATTATGTCATTCTCTTTCCTAAGGGAGAGGATGGCTGGGACCTCTACATTGATATGATCGTTCCTGTGGGTGGGCGTGCACGTGCAAAAAAAGTGACTCAGCTGCTGTATTACGCCTTTCGACTTCATCCCCGCCCCCCTCGCCTGGATCACAATAACATCTTTCGTGGTGGAAGGCTGTTCCAGCAGTATGTGGTTGATGCTTGGGCATCAATCGATCAGAGCAGACTCAACTGGATAAGAAACAATCAGAAGAAGCTCAGGGCTGACTGCTACCGAGGGCTGACAGATAATGTTTTCAATGATGGAGTGGGCAATTTAGCTGAGACAGGTCGTTCCATAATCCTTCCCTCCTCTCATAATGGAAGCCCTCGGTATATGCAGCAGCTGCTGCAGGACTCTCTGGCCATCTGCCATGCCTGCAAGAAGCCCGATCTTTTCCTGACGATGACTGCCAATGGAAGCTGGCCTGAGATTACTGAGAATCTCCTTCCAGGTAAAGAGACATATTTTGATGCATTATTATGACATGATCCTGACGAGTTTTCTTATGTAGGTCAGAGTGCTGTGGACCGTCCAGACTTGGTTGCTCGCGTATTTTACCAGAAGCAGAAGGCTCTCTTGAAGAAGGTTCGCAATGGCTACTACGGCAAGGTTGCGGGATTGGTGTACACCATTGAATATCAGAAGCGTGGCCTGCCTCACATGCACCTTCTCATCTTCCTGGATCCAGATCACAAGATTCGCACTGTGGAACAGATCAACTCCTTCATCTCCGCCTAAATCCCTGACAGAAATGTCCATCCACAACTCTATGAGGCTGTACAAAAATACATGCTCCATGGCCCCTGCACTACGCAGCGTTGCTTGGAGAATGGAAAGTGCAAGAAGCGTTATCCAAAGTCTTTCACTCCCCAGACATTGATGAAGGAGGACGGCTATCCAGAGTATGCCAGGCCAGACAATGGTCGCACCATCCAAAAAAATGACGACATCTTCACCAACAAAGATGTCGTTCCCCACCCCCCGCAACTGCTGGTAGAATTCAACTGCCACATCAATCTCGAAGTCTGTGCTTCTATCAAGTCGGTCAAATACATCCACAAGTACATCTACAAGGGAAATGACCGTGCCACATTGGAGATGACAGGACCGGTGGATGAGGTCAAAACCTATCTTGACTCCAGATACATCAGCTCCACTGAGGCCGCATGGCACATCTTTGAGTTTGGAATGCACCTTGAATGGCCCTCTGTCTATCGCTTGCCGGTCCACCTCCCAGATGAACACATGGTGTTTTATGATCCTGAGGATAATGCACAGGATGTTCTTGAGCGCGCAGCAACCAAGGAGACTTGCCTCACTGGATGGTTCAAGGCTAACTCCAATAATGTCTTGGTGGCTGCTGGAGCCCACGACCACCTCTACCAGGACTTCCCCTCAAGATTCGTATGGAACAAGACGGTGTGGAAGATACGCCAACGCGGAATAGTGATTGGAAGGATGTACTCTGCTGCACCCGGCTCCGGAGAGCGCTTCTACCTGAGATTGCTTTTGACTGTAGTAAAAGGTATGGTCCTGACATCAATTTTTATGAATAAAACTTACCATGTCTTCAAGGGGCCACCTCCTATGAGAACCTTCGGACAGTTGACGGTGTCTTATGCGACACTTTCAAGGAGGCATGTCGGCGCAGGGGTCTGCTTGAGGATGATAATGAATGGATCCAGTGCTTGCAGGACGCCTCTCATATGAGCACTGGACATGGCATGCGCAACCTCTTTGCCATCATCCTCATACACTGCAACCCTACAGACCCTAGTGATCTTTGGAACCACTTCAAGGAGAATCTCTGCGATGATCTGCGCCACCGCCTATCACACGTCCCATTCAGCATCCCCAACCCTACAGATGAAGAGGTTCATGACTATGGTCTCTATCTCATTGATGGCATGCTCCGCAAAAATGGAAAGTCTTTGCAAGCGATCCCTCAGATGCCTGTACCTCAAATGGCAGCAAGATGGGGGGCCATGCAGGGAAATCAGCTCATTGCCGAGCAGCTCCAATATAACCAGGAGGAGCTCCAGCAGATGGTGAACCAAGGAGTGCTTTCTCTTAATCAGGAGCAGAGGACAGTCTTTGATGCAGTGGTCGATGATGCCATGCAACGTAATGAACAAAGACCTGGACATTCATACTTTGTCCACAGTGCAGGTGGATGTGGAAAGACATATCTCTGCAAGCTCATTGCTTCAAAGCTCCATGCTGAAGGCAAGATTGTCCTATGCGTGGCTTCCTCTGGAATCGCTTCTCTCCTCCTGCCAGGCGGACGCATGGCTCATTCTCGATTCAAAATTCCAATTCCCATCAATGAGGACAGCTCCTGCAACATCAAGAAAGGAGATGTCGTGCATGAGCTTCTCAAGGCCACCTCCCTCATCATCTGCGATGAAATTCCTATGCTACACCATCACAATCTGGAATGCCTTGATCGCTCATTGCGCGACCTTCTGAACGTCGATGCTGATTTTGGAGGAATGACGATGCTCTTTGGAGGAGACTTCAGACAGACCCTGCCGGTGGTGCCTCATGGATCCAGGGAGCAGATAGTGGGCGCTACATTTTGCAGATCTCGCATCTGGCCAAGGCTTCGCATCTTCCACCTAAAGACAAATATGCGGCTTGGCCAAGACCCCGCCTCTGATGAATTTGCAAAGTGGCTTCTTGAGATTGGAGCTGGGAAGGGCACACATGCAGATGGAACGGTCGCCCTTCCGATTCATATGCGCTGCCCTGACAATGATATCCACTCTCTCATCAATGCCCTATACTCTCCTATTCTGCTCCCTGGGCATCCTCCTGTGAATGATTCCTTCTTCCTGGAACGTACCATCCTCTCCGCAAAGAACACTGATGTGGACGAAATCAATGCCAACATTCTTGAATCATTCCCTGGAGATAAAGCGGTCTTCACCAGCGCAGACTCAATCACTGAGAAGGACTACGACTACATCCCACCTGAGTACCTTCATACTCTCACGCCATCAGGGTTCCCTTTGCACAAATTGGAACTCAAAGTGGGTGTTCCTCTCATGTCGTTGTGCAACTTGGACCCCACCAATGGCCTCTATAATGGAACTAGGATGATCCTCCTGTCTTGGACCACGCGCGTCCTCAGGTGTCGTATTCTTAGATATGGAGTTGATGAAGCTCATCAAGACGATCAGAACACTGTCCTAATCCCCCGCATGACGCTGGATGCCACATCTGAAGACAACCCTATCCCTTTCAAGTGTCACCAATTCCCCGTTCGTCTTGCATTCGCTATGACAATCAACAAGGCTCAAGGTCAAAGTGTGAAGTGGGTTGGACTGGATTTGCGGACTCCCGTGTTCAGTCATGGACAGCTGTATGTGGCTTTGTCTCGCTGCACTCACCCAGAGAGAGTGCGTGCCATCTTTCCGGAGCATGAAGAAGGGTCAAAGACGACCAATGTGGTGTATACAGAAGTGCTGAGAGGACTTAGAGATAGAGATGATATGGAGGTTGAGGATTGATTGATGTATATTGATGTACTTTTATATAGAGGACCGAATGTATAGTGCACTTTTAGATGGTGCAGTAGATTTTAGTTTTAGTTTTCTTGAAATGCTGCTCAAAATGTACATGTCTGTTTTAAAATCCACTATGATTGCGAATAAGTTAAGGTGCACAAAGTAGTGATTATTAGGATGAAGCCAAGGCCAGAAAGCCAAAAAGAGTGTGAAGCACTCTTTTTGGCTTTCTGTGCCTTGGGCAAAAGAGAATTATTGGGATGAAGCCAAGGCCAGGAAGGCAAACAGAATTATTAGGATGAAGCCTTGGCCAGGGAGCAAAAGGAGTGCGAAGCACTCCTTTTGCTTCCTGTGCCGAAGGCACAACGGGTGGTGGACTCGTCTATAAAGTAAGGGGGGAAAGGTGGGAAAGTGCTCGCTAGCTCACATGGCTTTCGCTTGCATCGCTAAAGGCCACATGGGAGCGCTTAGCTCGGTTTGGAAATTTCTCGCGTGGTTTTTTCGAGTGCCGGCTGTTGTCCCATTGTGTGATTGTGTGATTGCGTGATTTGGTCACGTGACTGTGTAGCTGGTGAAATTTGCCATGGGTTGTCTGAAGCTGGGGTAAAACCAAATTATTAGGATGGAGCTGAGGCCAGGGAGCCAAAGGCAGTGTGAAGCCAAAAGTGAAGTCAAAAAGGAGTGCAAAAAAGTGGAAAGCAAAAAAGGAGGGTACCAGGTTGGAAGTTGCCAGCAGGCTGGAAGTGTCCTCCCCCACCCTCAGGAAAAATCTTCTGATAGATTTCTCTTAAATTGATTATATTTTGGCTATCAAAGAACTGAACTTTGTCATGTGAAAAATCATGTGATTTGTTTCAAAAGCTGCTATGATCATTAGGGTGGAGAGATGGGGGGACAAAAGAGCATGGGGAGGAGAGAATGAAGGCATGGGAGACAGGAGGTGGGAGACAGGAGGTGGGAGACAGGAGATGGGAGACGGGAGATGGAGACGGGAGATGGGAGACGGGAGACGGGAGACGGGAGATGGGAGACGGGAGACGGGAGACGGGAGACGGGAGACGGGAGACGGGAGACGGGAGACGGGAGACGGGAGACGGGAGACGGGAGACGGGAGACGGGAGACGGGAGACAGGAGACAGGAGACAGGAGAGATGGGAGACAGGGGAGATGGGGGAGATGGGGAGACGGGAGATGGGGGAGATGGGGGAGATGGGGAGATGGGAGACAGGAGAGATGAGACAGGAGACAGGAGATGGGAGATGGGAGACGGGAGACACAAGACAGGAGACACAAGATGGGAGATGGGAGACACAAGATGGGAGATGGGAGACAGGAGACACAAGATGGGAGACAGCAGACTGGTAAGAGGAAATGAGAGACAGGAGATGGGACACTTGCATGATTTTGTTGTGTGACAACTTAATACTGTTGCCCCCTATTAAAACTTGACACAAAAGATTTATTCAAGTTAATAGTTTGCAGTCAATAATTTAAAAAAATCAACATCAAATGCAATGACATGAGGATGAGATGGGCAATAAACTCACAAAGATGGTGATGTGGTACTTTTACTTCTCTCAAAATATTGGTTAAAGTTATAATTTATTTCAAGACCAATTATCATTATTAAAGATGATTATTAGGATGAAGCCAAGGCCAGAAAGCCAAAAAGAGTGTGGGCAAAAGAGAATTATTGGGATGAAGCCAAGGCCAGGAAGGCAAAAAGAGTGCGAAGCACTCTTTTTGCCTTCCTGTGCCTTGGGCAAACAGAATTATTAGGATGAAGCCTTGGCCAGGGAGCAAAAGGAGTGCGAAGCACTCCTTTTGCTTCCTGTGCCGTAGGCACAACGGGTGGTGGACTCGTCTATAAAGTATGGGAGAAAGGTGGGAATCTGGCTCGCTAGCTCACATGGCTTTCGCTTAGGAACGCTTAGCTCGGCTAAACCTTTATTTGGAAATATCGCGTGGTTTTTTCGAGTGCCGATTCAATACACTGTTCTCCCATTGTATGATTGCGTGGTTTTGTCACGTGCAGCGCCACATGGGTTAAAAATTTGCCACGGGTTGTCTGAAGCTGGGGTGAAACCAAATGATGGGTTGTCATCTGCCACAGGTTGTCTGAACCTGGGGGAAAATGAAATTATTAGGATGGAGCTGAGGCCAAAGGGAGTGTTCAGCCAAAAGTGAAGCCAAAAGGAGTGCAAAGGAGTGCAAAGCCAAAAAGCAGGGCAAAGCCAAAAAGAAGTGCGAAGGAGATGGGAGATGGGAGATGGGAGATGGGAGATGGGAGATGGGAGATGGGAGATGGGAGATGGGAGATGGGAGATGGGAGATGGGAGATGGGAGATGGGAGATGGGAGATGGGAGATGGGAGATGGGAGATGGGAGATGGGAGACGGGAGACGGGAGACGGGAGACGGGAGACGGGAGACGGGAGACGGGAGACGGGAGATGGGAGACAGGAGACAGGAGACAGGAGACAGGAGACACAAGACAGGAGACGGGAGATGGGAGATACAGGAGATGCAGGAGACGGGAGACACAAGATGGGAGACAGGAGATGGGACATGTGACAACTTAATAATGTTGCCCCCTATTGAAACTTGACACAAAAGATTTAGTCAAGTTAATAGTTTGCAGTAAATAATTTAAAAAAATCAAAATCAAATGCAATGACATGAGGATGAGATGGGCAATAAACTCACAAAGATGGTGATGTGGTACTTTTACTTCTCTCAAAATATTGGTTAAAGTTATAATTTATTTCAAGACCTATTATCATTATTAAAGATGATTATTAGGATGAAGCCAAGGCCAGGAAGGCAAACAGAATTATTAGGATGAAGCCTTGGCCAGGGAGCAAAAGGAGTGCGAAGCACTCCTTTTGCTTCCTGTGCCGAAGGCACAACGGGTGGTGGACTCGTGTCAATGATCGACTGTGGTCATTATTCGGTCACATGCACTCTGTACGTGTTTTGCACGTGTGACAAATTAAGCGAGTTTCAACACTTTGAGCCAGTGTAATTTTCATATGCTCGTGCAGAGAAAAACATATAAGGCACGCATCAGAGGCTTTGCCCCATCTTATTGTGAATATGCTATTTCCACCATTTCATACCGAAAATAATGTGCTAATTGATGCTTTTTTTTTCAGCCACTACGATAATCGTCATATTCTGGCACACCCCAGATGTTTCGAGCACAACCAGTTCTTACTGGGGCTGACTAGTGACAAACAGTACAGCAATTTGTTGCGAGATGACACTAGCTCATGCAGAATGTAGTGCCCAATGGATGTCTCCAATGTCTGCTTTGAAGGGCATGTGGTGTCTATGCATGCATCTATATGGTAACAATACAAGCGCAAACAAGATACCCTGACCTTTAAATACAGCTAGAGTATTTCTATGGTACGAATGTCCATGTCATCAACAGAAGTAATGTCCTTGACCTGTGGAACAATGTTATAGTCCAACGTGATCCTCTTGTATTCTCTGACACGCTGCTGCGCTAGTAAAAATGCATCGAAAGGCTGTCCGAGGCGAACCATGAACCGCAACGCTCGAAAGACGGGTTCCTCTTCAACAGGCAAGCCGCCAGGAAACCCGCTCAAATCATACGGTTGTGAGTCATCAACCGGGGACCCGGCCTCACTCCAATCTCCTGTGCTCTCCGTATCATCTGTGAAGTCAGGCTGCTCCGCAAAGTCAGGCACTCTGAGGAGATACCAATCCCATGGATGGACGAGTAAGAATGCCTGCTGAATGGGCTTTGCCCGCGAATACTGAACTATGGTCTCTGCAGTGGTGATGAAGAGATCGTGAAGGCCGTCTGCCTTGATTCTATACTCCTTGGTTGGACCGCTCTTCCGTCTGACTTCTGTGATACGGAATGAAATGCAAGGCAGATGAAGTCTGCAATTTGCGAATCGAGGAGCCATCAGCTGTTCAAGCTGGTCATACATTTTCAATGCTAGAGCTGTAGACACGGATTCGCGCAATGAAGAGACTTGTGTGTGAATATCATCTTCAGACAAAGGTGGAAGGGTGCGTGAAGGGGTGGTGTAAGAGGTGATATGAGCTGGAAGACAGCTGTTGAACTCGGAAGGTTGTCCGATCCAGTCGAGAACACTGATGTCGCCTGATTGAGCAATGATTTCCTGTAAGAGTTGCCCAAGCGCACGTTGGGCGCAGTCAGGAACGCATGGGGTATGTCCAGTCTCATGGATATCTAGTGATCAAATAGGACTACAGCCGGTGCGATTTGGTCTAACATGATGCCAGTCAACCTAAAGAAGTATCTGCCGTGGTTGAGTGACGAGCAACGTGCAGAGCTGTACGGAAGTATAACATTAGCAGCGTCGTATCCGCCTGGCGATCCCGTGCGCGAGGGCGTCATCAACGGTGCGTTCGAAATAGCTGTGCCATCATGTGTATATATATCAATAGATGTGCTCATCGATTATGTTTTAGCGTACGACGACATGATGAAGATCATGGTAATCGTGGCCACTGTAATGAACGTTGTACCTATTTTACTTGCTCTCGCAATGCCGAACTGGTACCTAGGGGACAGGCAGAATGCGGTTGATGCTGCTAATCTTACTGGGAGGTTGGCCCTCGAAGATGAGGAGGAGGAGGAGGAGGAGGAGGAGGAGGAGGAGGAAATGTAGTCTGAGTCTTTCTGGAAAGACATTCTACTCTGTATTTATCATATATCATGACAAGCCTGTTATGTTGTTTAATTTAGTAACCGCCATCATGACGATGGTCCAGCGAACGAGCGCAAGGGTTTGGGGTGATTTGGTCTTGTGTACGCCTTCAAGCTTCAAGTTGTGGGTATGTACATTGCATCCTGAGTCCATATAAATACGGCAAGGTGTCTAGATGACTTAATATGAGGGATATTGAACAACTGGTCCCCGTCCTGTCTTCGTGGAAGTTGATTACGGTTCTGTGACTTGATCGACTCTCTTGAAGGCGCGACGCATGCAGGATAGTTCATTATGGAGTGGTACTTGGGTTCGTGTCTCGCTATAGCGTCTCACTTTTATCCATCGTATTTATGTGCCAGAAATCAGTTTCAAGGACACAAGCTAGATACAGCCACGCAACTTCTGCTTAGTCTATATCGTTCATTCACTGCAATGCCTCTTTTGTGGCCATGGTGACTCTCCTTGAAATTTGTTGTTCAAAAAATTTGCTCTCATGGTTCCTTAGAGTTGTTCATTTGTATGTCTCCTGCAGGTTTCACTCTTGCTCGCAGTCTCTGTTGCCCGTTGTCGAGCCCTGTTGCCACTCGTGGCAGAGTCAATGCTAACGACCCCTCGATATCTTCTATCCTACATGTTCCTCGCCCACCTTTGCCAGCACTACACTCCAAGTCGATTATCTCATCTGTACAAGCAACTCCGTTAGCATTAATATTGGCTTAAATCGTATCTCCGTAGCCCATTTTTCTTACTCGTCACCTTTTCATCACTCATCTTTCTCTGCAGTTTGCAACAGGAAACTTTGTTATTGGCTGTGCCGAGGAGAGTGATGCCTGTCTGATAGGAATGGATAGAACGGGAAGACGAGTCCGATGAGCACCATACAATACTTTTACCACAATAAACAAAAACTCCCGCTCTGGAGAGTACCCATTTCTTACTCCACAGCTTAGTTACATCACCATCAGAACCATTGGTCAGTAATGTGTCATTTAAAAAAAATCCAGTAAGATATTCACTCTTGCTTGATTGATTGCGGTGTGTACTTATTGTCGTACGAAGCCAAGTACAAAAGCAAATTTAATATGGGTCTTTGAATGAAGGGGGCGGTCATGAATGAATCTGTACAATGATTTGGCGCGAGATGACAGTGCTGACGGAGAAGGTCATGCCAACTTCAACAAAACTTTTGTACGAGCCTAGCAGAAAGTTTCGATGTCCGGATCAAGGCTGAGAGGCTGGTTGAAGCTCGAGAAGATTTGCTACGCGGAAAACTAAACTGATGGGGCTAGAGCCTGATAACTCGGTCCTGTTTCACTTCTGCTCACAATCATTAGGGGGATCCTGTTCTATGGCCCGGAAATAACTAATACAGTGGTCACCAGGCATGGATCCTCATGTCTTCCTAAAATAACCCCACTCTGGTTGTCACGGGTAGATGATGACACCCTACACTCTATTCACATGATCTCGTGTTCTTTGGATATCTTTGCAAGTTCGTCTCTTGCGGTCTTATACATGATCTGATTGAATGCTTCCGCATTCTGATCACTGTAACACCAAAGGTCAGTGTGCAGAAGTGAGCCCGTAAATGGAAAGAACACGCACTCATCAAAGTCAGCTTCCAAGGATGAACCAGGCGCCGCCAGGGCTACCCTTTCATAATCTCTTCCGTACTCCAAGCTCCACTGGAGGTACAATTCAATATCTGGCAGCGAGAAAGTCACACACGACACACCTTAGAAAACAGCTTCGACTTCCATGTGCTCAGTGGGGCATTGGCATTGCAGCTCTGATCCACAAAGAGAATATATTCGTACAATGTCTGCACCTTTACCCAAGTCCACGCAGCCTGCGGCACTCCAAGCTCCTCCGTCCGGCACGCACGGCACGCAGCCAGGTTGGAAAAAATCCTCGTGAACGCCTTGGCTAAAAAATTGATTTGTACAGGGTCAAAGTTACACTCCAGCCACGAAGGACCAAACTCGACCATCTGGATCGAGGGAGATGGGAGGCTGAAATTTGTTTCTGGAATGCTCTCTCCGCAGGCGTCCACAGCCTGCACGCATGCATGGACGCTGGCTTTTGTAGATGCATCGAGGCACAGCCCAAGCACTTTTAAGCGGTGACAATATCGCGCATAGTACACCAGGGATGCAATGCTGGCTGGAGGTTTGTGGGTCCGGATAACACGCTGGACGATAGACGAGAGGTATAGTAGCTGCACAGAGCGCCATGTCTGCGCAATGCGCAGATGGTCTTCGTCTGTGAGATAGAGTGGGACACCGAGACAAGCCGAAAAGATGTCAAGATTCTGGAACTGTAAGGCCGGCTCAATGGCATGTATGTCTGTTACAATCGTACGTGCCCCTATTCATTTTCTTACCTCATTTACCGTGTATATTACATAACATGACTCTGACTCATATGCTCAACGCATCTGTACTATAGTTGCCTTCCTTCTTTGGATACGCACGTATATTCTCACACCCTTCTTGGTCTGTGCGCACATATTGGCCTATTTAAGCACAGTGTACTTGTAGTAGATTCCCTACTTTAATCTTACTGGGTTTTACCTGGAATCTCCTTCGCTTAGGTCTCCAACCTAAGTCGTCTTGAATCGTCTCTAAGTCTAAGCACTCCTTAGCCTTAGTCTCTATTCTCGCGGATACCTCCTAAGACTAGTCTTGGAGGCTGAACCCTTGATCGTACTTGGAACGCGTTCCTTGAACTTTCACCTCGTCCTCTTTTGGACGTTGTAAGAACTTCCCAGCAGACCGTCTGTGTCTTTTCACTGTCGCTGGTGACGCCACCCCAGTTCGTAACAAAAGATTAAAGTCATTTTGATCGTCGACTATCCAGTCTTCGACCCTGAACCCTGATCGCTTAGATCAGCAGACTAGCGTACGCGTACGCTGAGCAGATTGTCAAGAGAAGCCCTCTGACAGAAGAAAGCCCTAACGGACAGCAAGACAGCGCGTGTAGGCACCGAGAAAGTATAACTCACCAGAAGAATCATCAACCATGTCGACCAAAGAATTCGAATACAAGATCGGTCAACCGATAGGTTTCGATGGAGATCGTGATAACTCTCGCGAGTTTATCCAGTCGTGCAATCTGCACTTTGACATCAATGAAAAGCTTTACACTACCGACAAGCAGAAGATCATCTACATAACATCCTTCATGACCGAAAAGAATGCCAAGTCATGGAAGGAACAATTCCTTGAACACGCCCAATCTACCAACACATCAGGACAAAAAGTTGGTTATGGGACGATGGTGGAGTTTATGAAGAGCTTCAAAGAAGCATTCGAACCAGTGGATACCAGGATGACCGCACTTACACGCCTCAGAGATCTCAAACAAGGAACCGAAGATCTCCACACCTACGTCGCTGACTTTGAGGCACTTGCAGCCAAGGCTCAGATCACTGACAATGCGACGAAGATCCAGTTCTTCCAAGACGGCCTTAACTGGGGTATCCTTACAAAGCTTTTCAATACGGGAGATGTCTCCGAAATATTCAGAGACGTTGTGCTGCAATGCATTGCTATTGACAATGCCCATCATCGGCTTAACGCCATGAGGACAGTCATGTTCCACAACAGAAGAAGAAGAACTATGGGAATGCACGGTATATTCCGAACCAAGATTCCAATGCAATGGTCGTAGATCGAATCTCCGACATGGAGAGATCCGAATGCATGAAGAAAGGGCAATGCTTCGGATGCAGAAAGACAGGACACCGCATCCATAATTGTCCTGATAGAAAGAAGAAGACACCACTCCGACAAACCGAAGTTAAAGGAGAAGAAGAAGATGAAGAAACCGTGAGACGGATTGTGAGGATTTTTGACTTGGAGAAACAAAGATTCGACGTATGTTTCTCCCAATGTACTACTAAGACTTGTACGCGCTGTAGGTGAAAGAAAAGAACTTCGTGTCCCTATCACCCTCACTCGCGTACTCGCTTGAAATCCGTCGACACCACCGCTGTTATCGATTCAGGAGCAGCGGGCACATTCATCTCAGAAGAGTTTGTGAAACTCCATCAAATCACACGACGAAAACTCAAAGAACCATTTCGAGTTACAACGGCAGATGGACTCTTATCAAAGGAGGACCGATCACGCATTACTGCCTCCTAGTGGTCAAAATGACGACCGAACCATGTATGGAAAATTCAACATCACCAAACTAGGAAGGAGAGATCAAATCCTCCTTGGAATCCCATGGTTACGAGCAATGAACCCAATTATAGATTGGGCTGCTGAAACACTTGTCCTTTCACGGACAGAAAATCAGACGAGATCGAAATCGATATAGACGAAGATCGAAGAAGAACGGGTTACCCAACTCTTCAATCACCATACCAGATGGCAACATTCCCGTCTTCCGAAACCATTCATCGCTTCTCCTATCGATGTTCCTGAAAACCAGAACCAGAAGTACGAATGCCACGTACTATAGACCCACTCCACGTGTCAACTGCCAAGCAGTATCACCGATTCCCCGTGCAGAGAAACGCAAGAATGAATCGAACCCGAATACGGGCGGACAAGAACCTATTGAGCAACGGCCAATAAAAGACCAAAACACGGAAAGAGAAAACGGAAGAAGAACTCCCAGGCGAAGCACCAATGTACCAAAGTATCTAAGTTCTTCGTTCCCCCGAAAACTCTTTCAGCTTCAATGAAGAAATCCCTGATAAAGAAGAACCCGTGCCCTCGTTGATCCCAACCGAGGATGATGACCAATTCGATACCATGAACGATGTCTGGCATGCGCCAGAAGTACGC
The DNA here is from genome assembly GCA_016800925.1 of Suillus spraguei. Taxonomy (NCBI): domain Eukaryota; kingdom Fungi; phylum Basidiomycota; class Agaricomycetes; order Boletales; family Suillaceae; genus Suillus; species Suillus spraguei. Next base: position 187,934 of record JABCPU010000077.1, on the reverse strand, counting down.
GAAATTTCCTCTTACGAACTAGGAGATGGAGAATTCTTGTGGAATACGATACTGATGGAGTTAGCATGAGGATCATAGAAGAAGTATCCATGGATACACCCTTGACACGTGATGGAACTTCTCAACTCGAACAACCCTCCACTACTCCACAATTCCCCTCCCCCTCCGAAATATAGTAACAAAGCTCAGGAATTCGCCACGGACGAGAAGAAAAGAAAAAGAAATCTTTCGAAGAATTGGTCCCGGAATATTTGCACGACTTCTAGACGTCTTTGCTAAAGACGGATGAACAAACTACCCCCGAACGCCCTGGTATCGATCATCGGATCGACACCAAACCCGGTTTTATCCCTCGCACGTCTAAGGTTTACCCGCTATCGGAAAAAGAACGCGCTGCTGTCAAAACGTTTATCGATGAAAACGTTGCGAAAGGTTTATCTCAGAATCGAAGTCACCCAAGCCAGTGGCTTCTTCTTTGTGGGAAAGAAGAGGGAGAACTGCGTCCCTGTCAAGATTATCGCTACATCAATGATTGGACAGTCAAGAAGCATATCCGCTCCCACTCCCTATTTCCCTTGTCGCACGTCTTCATAACGCACAGTTCTTTACGAAAATGGATATTCGGTCCGGTTATAACAACATTCGCATCCATCCTGATGATGGTGGAAAGCTGCTTTTACTACGGAATTCGGCCTCTTTGAACCAAACATCATGTTCTTTGGCCTCTGCAATTCCCCAGCAACTTTTCAAGCATACATGAATCGCACCTTTCAACAAGAAATCAATGAAGGATGGATGGTTATCTATATGGACGATATCCTGATTTTCTCCACGACAATGGCAGAACACCGTGAACGGACTAGACGAGTTTTGATGAAATACGAAAAGAACACTGTTCTTGAAACCGGAGAAATGCACCTTCGATGCAGAAGAAGTGGAATATCTCGGAATGATAATTCGCCCCGGACAAGTTGCTATGGACACCGCCAAGACCAAGGGAATCTCCGAATGGCCAATCCCGAAATCTGTAAAAGATGTTCGGTCATTCCTCGGTTTTTGCAACTTCTACCGCACGTTCATTTCCCACTATTCTGACATCGCCAGACCCCTTATCGATTTGACAAAGAAAGATAAGGCCTTTGAATGGTCAACCGAATGTATGGACACCTTCGAAGAATTGAAACGACGCTTCACTTCCCAACCGGTACTCCGTAACCCTGATCCTTCCCGACAATTTGCCATTGCTACCGACGCTTCGCTTGTAGCAACTGGCGGAGTTCTCCTGCAGACTGATGAGAATGGTGTTTATCACCATGTGCATACCTCTCACAGTCCTTGAACCCCGCAGAACGCAATTACCAGATCTTTGATCGGGAACTCCTTGCCGTGATCCGGGCATTGAACGAATGGCGTCATTATCTCGAAGGAAACCGCACCCCGTCCTGGTATTCACCGACCATAAGAACCTTCTGTACTTTAGAAGTGCACAGAAGCTCACCCGTCGCCAAGCACGTTGGCAATTGATTTTGTCTATTTACACATTGAACTGCATCACGTTGCAGGTACTAAATTAGCAGTACCTGATGCACTATCCCGCCGGCCTGATTATGACTCTGGCAAAGACGATAACGAGGACCAGACCCTCCTCCCTGACGCTCTATTCGTTCGTCTTATTGACACTGACTTGAAGGATGTGCTGTCATCCTCGACCCCTCGATGACCCTGTCTTCAAAACAGCGTCTGATGCCCTTGATGGCGTGTGCCTTCCCCCATGAAATCGGCACTTTCTGACTGGAAGATTGAGGAGAACGTCCTCTATTTTAAGAATCGCGCTTATATTCCACCGGCGCATCGCTCCGATATCCTGAAAAGGTATCATGATCATCCTACCGCGGGACACCCCGGTAGATTCAAAACTGAAGAACTCGTCAAACGTGAAGCTTGGTGGCCTGCAATGGGCTCTTATATTCGGAAATACGTCGAGGGTTGCGCCCTTTGCCAGCAAATGAAAGCGGATACTCATCCCGTTCGACCTCCGCTCGCGCCTATTCCTTCATCGGCTGTTCGCCCGTTCTCCCAGGTCTCCGTTGATCTTATCACTGACCTCCCCGTCTCTGGAGGCTTTGACAGTATCATGGTCGTGGTAGACCATGGCCTTACGAAGGGGGTAATTATTATCCCTTGTTTGAAAACTATCACGTCAGAAGGTGTGGCCAAGCTATTTTTAAAACATGTTTACCGACGATTTGGACTCCATGACAAAGTTATCTCGGATCGAGGACCGCAATTCCTATCTCGCTTCTCAAAGGAACTTGCCCGACTTCTCGACTACGTCATCGCTCCATCCACGGCTTACCACCCGCAGACTGATGGTCAAACGGAAAGGCTCAATCAAGAACTTGAAACATACCTTCGCATTTACTGCCGAAAAACCCTAAGATGGGTAGAACATCTACCAATTGCTGAATTCGTTCACAATCACCGAAAACACGATGCACGTAACGCATCACCCTTCTATTTGATGATGGGATACGAACCACGTGCCATTCCCCACCTTATTCCCGACTCATCAGTCCCCGCAGCAGAAGATCGAGTACGATCTCTGCAGAAGATAAGAGAAGAAGCAATCGCTTGTCATAAATCGCAATGCAAACAATGGCCGAACGATCCCGAGGGATAAGTACACTCCATGGAAATCGGAGATAAGGTTTGGTTATCTGCCGCCAATCTTCGACTTAAGCTCCCATCAAAGAAGCTCACTCCGAAACGATACGGCCCTTCCCGATCATTGATGTCTTATCTCCCATCACGTTCACACTCCAGCTCCCACCGCAGTGGAAGATTCACCCCACGTTCCATGCTTCTGTCTTATCATCCTATAGTGAAACAGAAGTACACGGACCGAATTTCCCTGAACCACCCCCTGACATCATCGAAGAAGAAGAAGAATATGAAATCGAAGCGATCCTTTCTCACAAAGGAACCGGCAATCGCCGACGTTATCTTGTTTCGTGGAAAGGATACTCATCAGGAGATAACGAATGGCTCCCAGAAAAGAATCTGAAGAACTCCGCTCGAATCCTAAATGCTTATAAGAAGCAACATTCCCTCTGATTATTCCCCAGTCAAATCAACTCGCGTCAAGCACCTGATTAACTACCCTTTCGAAATGTCTTTCCCCACTGCTTACATTACACCCGTCGTCGCTGCCACCAATGACTCCGACTCTGAAACTGAACGATACAGAACCCTCACCGCTGAAATTGATAACTCCTCTTACATCGAAGCCGCCATTCTCTGCGAGGGACATGCCCTCGAAATCGAAAGAATCCTCACTGAAAGAGGTGCCTTCCCTGCCCTCCTCATCGTCAACATCATTCGTATTGCAGCCCTCATTGAAGCCACTGCCAAAGAAACAACGGAAATTACTCTCCGTCACCGCTTCCTTCATCTTCAAAAACGCATTCGTGCTTACGCTATGTTGCTGCTTCCCGATTCCTTTAAGAATGATGTTGAAGAAGCTATTCACATCATTGCCAAACGTCGAGCAGGTGTTGCTCGACCTCCCTCTCCGCAGGAAGATACGCCACTTCCTATCCCAGCACCCTCTTCTTCACGCGCTTATTCTAGTCTTGATGCCTTTACTGGCTTATACACTGCTGTCCAAGAGATCGGACAACTTACAAACAAAGTCGTCGAAACCATTCAACAGTCAGTCACTGAAACAAGAGCAGCTAGAAGTCTAGTGGAAGAAGCTATTACCGACCTACAGCAAATGCAAAATGATCTTGCCTCTCCACGAACCCCATCTCCGATTCAACGACCAACTTCACCGCCCCCTATCACAGTCTCTCATGACCACCCCGCATGGCTGTATGAACCATGCACAGAAGACCAGATTGAGGCCGCTAAACTACTAGGTATCTCTGCCACTGAGTTGGTAACACTAGGTCCTCGACTCCGCGACCTTCATATACACCCTCCTATGTCTATCCCATTGTCATTTGGTCCTATGGATCCCGTTTCACCAGTCTTAGTAAAAGACTTTGGCATCACTTCTCCCTCTTCATCCACTGAACTCCTTGCGGCTGCCGAATGAGAAGTTACTCCGGATCTTCCCATGTCAGCATACACGTTGTCTACCGCTCAGCAAGCGCAACTTAAGCGGGCTAATACCCTTGCCTTAAAACGTATGACGAAGAAAAAGGGAAAGAAGCGTGCTAGATCCACCAGCCCCACGCCTATCATTACCCCATCTCCCTTACGCAAAGTCTCTTCTAACCCTGACGAGAACATGAAATGCCGCATCTGTGGATTACTAGGACATCGTCAAAAGAACTGTGCGGAATATCAGTGCAAGGTTTGCAGATATTGGTCACCCACTCATTTATCCCTCTACTGCCCCAACCGAGTTGGGCCTCCTCCCTTCGAGTTAACTTGGAAAGACGAGGGATTTTATGACGCACTTCGTGCTTGGGAAAAGCAACTTGACGACGAACGCATTCAAGCAGAGAAAAGAAGAGACTCTAAACGACGCGCTGGTTTGGAGGAAGCTAAGTACATGATGAGTGGATCCTTTGCTGATGAGGACTACAAATGGAGCGACGATCCCGTCTACTATGCGAACCAAAGTGATTGAAAGTCGGTGACTTTCAGAATAAAACGGGGGTAATGTTACAACCGTACGTACCCCTATTCATTTTCTACTTCATTTACCTTGTATATTACGTAACATGACTCTGACTCATATGCTCAACGCATCTGTACTATAGTTGCTTTCCTCCTTTGGATACGCACTTACGTTCTCACGCCTCTCTTGGTCTGTGCGCACATATTGGCCTATTTAAGCACAGTGTACTAGTAGTAGATTCCCTACTTTAATCTTACTGAGGTTTTACCTGGAATCTCCTTCGCTTAGGTCTCCAACCTAAGTCATCTTGAATCATCTCTAAGTCTAAGCACTCCTTAGCCTTAGTCTCTATTCTCGCGGATACCTCTTTGACTTGTCATTGAGGCTGAACCTTTGATCGTACTCGGAACGCGTTCCTTGTACTCTCACCTTGTTCTCTTTTGAACATTGTAAGAACTCCCAGCAGACCGGCTGTGTCTTTTCACTGTCGCTGGTGACGCCACCCCAGTTCGTAACAGTTTGATCATTCAAATTCCTTCATGACAGTTAAGATGCAGATTGATGTTGCAAGATATAGCAAATTGATATCCCAAAAGAACACTGGGCATAATGACGAGAAAGAGGAGAAGTTGCTTGAGAGGTGTCCTCCTGGCCACGAGGGCACAAAGTTGGTGGACAAACCTGCCACAATTATCGATGCTTCCGGTACCATCATCACATGGTACCTCCCGGACGCCCTGACCGAGACCACCCAGGTGCATAATGTGTAGATTGTTACTCAATGGATATTGAATATCAAATGGTACCTACAGAAGAAAATTAGGGCGGCCACCAATTTGCTGGGTCCAAGCCTCAAAAAAGTGTAAAGGCTGATGGCAATTGGCGATATAATCAAGAATAGTTCAAACAGGGCTCGGAAAATGTTGGGTCAACTCCCGGATGCATCAATTTATCTCTGGCATGGTTTCAACAGGGCCATGAGGTAGGATGTGATGAGATGGTGATTTCTGGAGTCAAACTCACCAATCCCATAGAATCTGTCAGATCCAGAGGTATCTGCATCATTGAAGGGACCCTCCTCCAAGAATATCCTCAAAGCTATTGCAAGGCCAGCAGCCATCACATCAGCAGCACTCAGGGTCATGAGCCTTGTCACACCTCGGAGATAAAGCACTGAGCAAGGCACTGCCACAGATGCCAGAGACCCTGCAGTACTGGGCATCCGTGTTTAACAGCCTCTCCATCATTTCCAATTGGGAACCCTCAATCATCGAGACCATTTATCCATTCCTGAATGCTTTGATATTCTCACCACCATGGGGAACTATTCTAATGCTCGGATGAGTATGCCAAGCCTTCAGGTGGAATTCAGGTATGATTCCGGCTGTATGATTGCATTTTCAGGAAGGATTGTGAGACATGGGGTTCATGGAGTGGAAGGGGATCAGATTGCTTGGGCATGGTATATGAGGGATTCTGTGCACATTTATGCTGGGGTTCCCTCATGTGGATGGGCTAGGGTCGAAGGCTGCATACAAACCATGGTGTGAAAGATCAAAGAAGTTGAAAGAGTTGTTACCCATGTTAGTAGGAACACACGAATACCATGTACCAATTAGAACATCAACAGTTCTGGAACTCAAGTCGGAAGTCGAGTTCCATGAATTGAGTCCCGAACTCTGAGTATCTCGGCACTCAGGACTCAATACTCAAAATTTGGGACTCAATAATCGATAGTCCAAATTCAGGCTTGACACTCGGGACTCAGCAAAATGTGAGGCAGAACAATGTGAGGCAACAGACTTTGATCCACGCATTTTGAGTGCTGAACCCCGAACCCCGGCAGCCAGCACTCGGGACTCAGGACTCATGACATTGTGAAAGATATGAATTCACATATATTAAGTGCCGAACCCCGAACACCAGCAGCTGGCACTTGGGACTCAGGACTCAGAACAATGTGAAAGATATGAATTCAGATTTATTAAGTGCCGAACCCCGAATGCCGGCAGCCGGCACTCAGGACTCAGGACTCAGAACAATGTGAAAGATATGAATTCACATATATTAAGTGCCGAACCCTGAACGCTGGCAGCCAGCACTTGCGACTTGGGACTCAGAACAATGTGAAAGATATTAATTCACACATGTTAAGTGCCAAATGCCAAATGCTGAACCCCAGAACCCAGAACTTGGGACTCAGGACTCAGAATAATGTGAAAGTTATTGATCCACATAGTTTGAGTGCCGAACCCCGAACCCTGGTAGCTGGTGTCCTGCTTGATACAGGAATCATGCATGGACATGACTGCTAGGTGACCCACAAAAGACCATGTCTGTTAGCTTAGCTCTCAGACTAGTCAACCCATACCTTGGTACCATACCTTGGTTCAAAACACTTCCAGACATTTCTGCTGATTCACAAATCTGCATTGTTTGAAGAAAAGTCATATGTGAGATGGGAATCACATAATGACCTAGTTGATGTGAGAAGAAAATTGAAGGTTTAGGTATAGCCTTACCTTTGGCTTATTCACTTTGGCTAGAGAAAACCATAGAGAAAAGTTCAAAGCCTGCAAAAACCTACCAAAAACAACCTATGTTTCACCTGTTTCCATTGTACTATTATTCTTGTCTCTTCTTCTCCATTTTTCCCCTTACTATTTCTTACTATTAGGATGCTTTGACACCCCAAACACTTCATAAAATTGTACCCACAGGGTATGATATCATGATGATGTCATAATGATATCATACTGATGTCACTTCATTCTGGACAGTTCCATTTCACTTCTAGAACATTCTGCTCCACTATGATGTCATATATGATGTCATGGCTCCACCTTTTCTTTTTATTCCTATTCTTTTGAGTTTGGATGAATATTTTGATTGGTTCTCTCTATATTAGCTTACATAACTATTTTCCCGTGCTACATGTATAAAAGGGGAGCCCATTCTCCCCCCAAAAAATAGGATCTCCCACTTGTCACTATATTTCAGGAGTAAATATTTCTCAAGGCTTGCAAAGTTAGTCACTTTGAAGCATTGTTAAACCAAGTGCAGGGTAACAAATTCCCTTGAGACCATTGTTATACTATTTTCAAAAGCTAGGTATATGATATACCTAGGAAAATAGTCAGTTATATTAGAGACCACGTCTCTCCAGTTCATATCTTTGACCAGCCACTATCTGGTCCACGTATTCTATTCTCATATCTTTGAGAATACTATCCCAGTCCTTTGTCTAGAAGGTTCATTCCTAGACAACTCTACCCAAGTTCCCAAGTCTAGTGCCTAGAAGGATCATTCCTAGGCCAATCTATTCAAGTGCCCAAGTCTATTGCCTAGAAGGATCATTCCTAGACAAATCTACCCAAGTTCCCAAGTCTACTGCCTAGAAGGTCCATTCCTAGGCCAATCTATTTCACACCCAGTTTATTGTCTAGAAGGATCTTTCCTAGACAAATCTATCCACACATACCCAGTTCCCAGCCTAGACAGTCTACCCTAGGCTCAGTTTTCCAAGAGCAGATTTCTGAAGATAGCTCTGGCTAAGTTAATCACTAGATTGGTTTAGCGGGCCTCCCAAGAACTCACACGTTATCTACCACGAAAACTAGAAAAGTCGTAGACCATGTTAATCGAGGACTGGCAAGAAGTCTTATCCCAGTGTAATTGTGGTGTCATTACATTCCTTACACGCTTTTATATAAGACCCTCGGTTATCAAGACACCGGGTTATAACTGAATAGGTTATAACTGGTACGTCTTGATTTGAATTAACTACGAAATAACTGGGGTTAATGGGGTTAAAACAGTTAATTACTTCTAGGTACTAGCTAGTCCATGTTGTCAATCACAATCGAGCTCGACAGATCACTTCCATGCTCGATGACTCCCCCAGACCATTCCTGCTAGTACTCTCTTCATTTTCAGGCAGCCGTGACATTAGTTCATAGAATAAAGCCTCACTCTCCATGTTTTTCACCCCTTGAAACCAAAACTTGTCCCATCCAATCTCGACAGACCAATTGAAGATGTCACGAATGCAAAATATCCGTTTCTGACCAAAGAAACAACAAATCTGTTGTGGTCTGCTGCCTTCCAAAGGGCCTAAGATGTCATCCTCAACATCAACAACTTGCCCTAGCCCTAATGTGTATTCTTTGTTGTCGTCTTCGTCAGCGTCTTTTCCCAGCTACAGTGCAACAGCCGCAAATGAGGATGATGGGGGGCTGTTGCTCTCATGTCTGTCCTCCGCATTATCATCTGACTCAGACTCGTCAGTGAGTAACATGTCAGTGTTGGCATTCATGACGAGTTCTTGATCTTCCATACAGCTACCTGTGGGATCACAATCAGTGAGTGTTTCAGGGTTGCCAAATTGGCGTTTAAGGTGGCGTTTGGCTGTGCCATTGATGGCATGTTGACGATGGAGCTCCATCTTGAGGAATGACATGTCATGGTTCTTCTGTACACCCAAGTGAGTCTGTCTTTTAGATTTTGTGTTGCCCATGGAAGAGAACAAGCACTCGACTGATGCAGAGTTTGGAACAAAGCTCAACACAAGTTGTGCAAGCTGCACAAGTGGATTTTCAGAGTTGAGTAAGCCCCAGATACGAAGAGGATCGCAAGAACCATTCCAAGATAATGGACTCAGTCATTGAAAATTTTTTGAGTACTGAAACCCCACCTCATCCTTCAGTGAGTCTTTCAGTTCTTGTATCGGCCATGCAGCTGGTGCAAATATCCCAGTGCGGCGATGATATTCATAGATTTGACCAATGAGGCCTGTTGGAACTTCAGTGGTGTCATGCCTGAAAACAGGAGAATATAATCACTGAGCAATTCCCATGAGTACACCAGGTGGAAGGACGTGACCATTAATGAGGTTGGGATTGATAAGTGGATTCAGGAATAGTGCTATAATGAAAAGGTCTTGATCTGTGTGTTCCCATCTCTTTTCAATGCTATTGATAATAGATGTTGCAGGATGTGACTTGTCTTCATCTCCTGCAAATGAAAAGCTATTGTCTGTGATGTGTTACGAACTGGGGTGGCGTCACCAGCGACAGTGAGAAGACATAGATGGTCTGCTGGGAAGTTCTTACAATGTCCAAAGAAGGACAAGGTGAAAGTACAAGGAACGCGTTCTAAGTACAATCAAGGGTTCAGCCTCAAAGATAAGTCTAAGAGGTATCCACGAGAATAGAGACTAAGGCTAAGGAGTGCTTAGACTTAGAGACGATTCAAGATGACTTAGGTTGGAGACCTAAGCGAAGGAGATTCCAGGTAAAACCCAGTAAGATTAAAGTAGGGAATCTACTACAAGTACACTGTGCTTAAATAGACCAATATGTGCACACAGACCAAGTAACCGTGAGAACGTAACTGCGTATCCTAATAAGGAAGACATGTATCATACAAATGCATTGAGCATATGAGTCAGAGTCACGTGACAAGATATACAAGAAAGGAACAAAGGAAAATGAATAGGGGCACGTACGATTGTAACATTACCCCCTTTTTACACGTAAAGTCACCGACTTTACTCATCTTGGTTCGCATAGTAAACAGGATCATCACTCCACTCGTAGTCTTCGTCAGCAAAGGACCCGCTTCTCATGTATGCAGCCTCTTCAAGACCGGCGCATCGTTTGGAGTCTCTTCTCTTTTCCGCTAGAATTTGTTCCTCGTCAAGCTGCTGCTCCCAAGCATGAAGTACATCATAGAATCCTCATCCTTCCAGGTTAACTCAAAGGGGGAGGTCCGACTCGTCGAGGACAGTAGAGGGATAAATGAGTAGGCGACCAATATCTGCAAACCTTGCACTGATATTCCGCACAATTCTTCTGACGATGTCCAAGTAGTCCGCAGACTCGACATTTCATGTTTTCGTCAGGGTTAGAATGGACTTTGCATAAGGGTGACGGTGAAATGATGGGTCTAGGGCTAGTGGATCTGGCGCGCTTCTTCCCCTTATTCCGCTTCATACGCTTTAGGGCAACGGTGTTGTCACTCCTGAGCTGTGCTTGTTGGGCAGGAGTGAGAGTATACGCCGACATGGGAAGATCAGGGTGGTATCTCATTTGGCAATTGTGAGGAGTTTGTTAGAGGAGGAAGGGGAGGTTATTCCGAAGTCCTTTACTAAGACCGGCGAAATAGGATCCATTGGACCGAATGACCATGGGATAGACATTGGAGGATGTATATGAAGGTCGCGAAGTCGAGGGCTGAGTGTTACCAACTCAGCGGCAGAGATCCCTAGTAACTTAGCGGCCTCACACTGTTCCTTTGTGCAAGGTTCATACAACCATGCGGGATGGTTATGGGAGACTGTGACGGGGGGCAGTGAAACTGGTTGTTCGATAGGAGATGGGGTTCGTGGAGAAGCGAGGTCGGCTTGTGTTTGTTGTAGATCAGTGATGGCTTCTTCGACTAAATTTCTGGCCGCTCTAGTTTCAGCGACTGATTGCTGGATGGTTTCGACAACCGTATTGGTGAGTTGTCCGATTTCTTGCACAGCAGTGCATAAGCCAGCAAAGGCATCAAGACTAGAATACATGCGCGAAGAAGCGGGTGCTGGAATAGGAAGTGGCGTATCTTCCTGCGGAGAGGGAGGTCGAGCAACGCCTGCTCGACGTTCGGCAATGATGTGAATAGCTTCTTCAACATCATTCTTAAAAGAATCGGGAAGCAACAACATAGCGTAAGCACGAATGCGTTTTTGAATATGAAGGAAACGGTGACGGAGTGTAATCTCTGTTGTGTCTTTGGCGGTGGCTTCGATAAGGGCTGCAGTACGGATGATGTTGACAATAAGTAGGGCAGGGAAAGCACCTCTTTCAGTGAGGATTCTTTCAATTTCGAGGGCGTGTCCCTCACAGAGGATAGCAGCTTCAATGTAGGAAGTGTTGTCGATTTCGGCGGTGAGAGTTCCATAGTTTTCAGCTCCAAAGTCAGAGTCATTGTTGGCAATGGTGACAGGGGTGATATAGGCAGTGGGGAAAGACATTTGATGCTGGTAGTTGATCAAGTGCTAGTGCAGTTGATTGACTGAAGGTAATCAGAGGGCATGTTGCTTCTTATAAGCATTCAGGATTCGAGCGGAGTTCTTCAAGTTCTTTTCTGGGAGCCATTCATTATCTCCCAATGAATATCCTTTCCAAGAAACGAGATAGCATCAGCGAGTGCCGGTTCCTTTGTGAGAAAGAATAGCTTCTATTTCATATTCCTCTTCTTCTTCGATGATATCAGGTGGGGGTTCAGGGAAGTTCGGACCGTGTACGTCCGTTTCGCTATAGGACGACAAGACAGAAGCATGGAAAGTAGGGTGGATTTCCATTGCAGAGGGAGTTCAAGTGTGAATGTGATGGGGGATAAGACATCGATGATCGGGAAAGGTCCATATCGCTTTGGCGCAAGTTTCCTTGATGGGAGTTTGAGTCTAAGATTAGCGGCAGATAGCCAAACCTTATCTCCGATCTTCCACGGGATGTACTTATCTCCTCGGGATCGTTCAGCCATCGTTTGCATTGCAATGTTGTGGCAGGCGATTGCTTCTTCTCTTATCTTCTGCAGAGATCGTACTCGATCTTCTGCTGCGGGTACGGATGAATCAGGGATAAGGTGGGGAATAGCGCGTGGTTCATATCCCATCATCAAATAGAAGGGTGATGCATTCCTTGCATCATGTTTTCGGTGGTTATGGACGAATTCGGCGATTGGTAGGTGTTCTACCCAATCTTCAGGGTTGTTACGGCAGTAGATGCGAAGGTATGTTTCAAGTTCTTGATTTAGCCTTTCAGTTTGACCATCAGTCTGTGGGTGATAAGCTGTGGATGGAGCGATGACATAGTCGAGAAGTCGGGCAAGTTCCTTTGAGAAGCAAGATAGGAATTGCGGTCCTCGATCCGAAATGACTTTGTCATGGAGTCCAAATCGTCGGTAGACATGTTTCAAAAATAGCTTAGCAACGCCTTCGGAAGTGATGGTTTTCAGACAAGGGATAATAATTACCCCCTTCATAAGGCCATGGTCTACCATGACCATGATACTGTCAAAGCCTCCAGAGACAGGGAGATCAGTGATAAGATCGACAGAGACCTGAGAAAACGGGCGAACTGCCGAGGAGGGAATAGGCGTGAGCAGGAGCCGAACAGGATGTGTATCTGCTTTCATTTGCTGACAAAGGGCGCAACCCTCAACGTATTTCCGAATATAAGAGCCCATCGCGGGCCACCAGGCTTCCCATTTCACGAGTTCTTCAGTTTTGAATCTACCGGGGTGTCCCGCAGTAGGATTATCATGATACCTTTTCAAGATATCGGGCGGTGCGCCGGAGGAATATAGGCGCGGTTCTTAAAATAGAGGACGTTCTCCTCAATCTTCCAGTCAGAGAGTGCCGATTTCATAGGTGGAAGGCACACGCCATCGAGGGCGTCAGATGCTGTCTTAAAGACAGGGTCATCGAGAGGGTCTGAGGATGATAAAACATCCTGCAAGTCGGTATCAATAAGACGAACGAATAGAGCGTCAGGGAGGAGTGTCTGGTCCTCGTTATCGTCTTTGCCAGAGTCGTAGTCGGGTCGGCGAGATAGTGCATCAGGTACTGCCGATTTAGTACCTGCAACGTGATGCAGTTCAATGTCATAGATAGACAAAATCAATTGCCAATGTGCTTGGCGATGGGTAAGCTTCTGTGCACTTCTAAAGTACAGAAGGTTCTTATGGTCGGTGAATACCAGGACGGGGTGTGGGTTTCCTTCAAGATAATGACGCCATTCGTTTAATGCCCGGATTACGGCAAGGAGTTCCCGATCAAAGATCTGATAATTGCGTTCTGCGGGGTTCAAAGACTGTGAAAGGTATGCACATGGGTGATAAATGCCATTTTCATCAGTCTGCAGGAGAACTCCGCCAGTTGCTACGAGCAAAGCGTCGGTAGCAATGGCAAATTGTCGGGACGGATCAGGATTACGAAGCACCGGTTGGATGTAAAGCGACGTTTCAGTTCTTCGAAGGTGTCCATGCATTCGGTTGACCAATCGAAGGCCTTATCTTTCTTTGTCAAATCGATAAGGGGTCGAGCGATGTCGGAATAGTGGGAAATGAACGTGCGGTAGAAGTTGCAAAAGCCAAGGAATGACCGAACATCTTTTACAGATTTGGGACTGGCCATTCGGAGATTCCCTTGGTCTTGGCGGTATCCATAGCAACTTGTCCGGGGGAATTATCATTCCAAGGTATTCCACTTCTTCTGCATCGAAGGTGCATTTCTCTGGTTTAGGAACAAGTGTTCCTTTCGTATCTTTCATCAAAACTGTCTTGTCCGTTCGCGTGTTCTGCCATGTTGTAGAGAAAATCAGGATATCGTCCATGTAGATAACCATCCATCCTTCATTGATTTCTTGTTGAAAGGTGCGATTCATGTATGCTTGAAAAGTTGCTGGGGAATTACAGAGGCCAAAAACATGATGTTTGGTTCAAAGAGGCCGAATTCCGTAGTAAAAGCAGCTTTCCACCTATCATCAGGATGGATGCGAATATTGTTATAACCGGACCGGATATCCATTTTCGTAAAGAACTGTGCTTGTGAAGGCGTGCGACAAGGGAATAGGAAGTGGGAGCGGATAGGTGTTCTTGACTGTCCAATCATTGATGTAGCGGTAATCTTGACAGGGACGCAATTCTCCACTCTTCTTTCCCACAAAGAAGAAGCCACTGGCTTGGGGTGACTTCGATTCTGAGATGAAACCTTTCGCAACGTTTTCATCGATAAACGTTTTGACGGCAGCGCATTCTTTTCCGATAGCGGGTAAACCTTAGACGTGCGAGGGATAAAACCGGGTTTAGTGTCAATCCGATGATCATACCAGGGCGTTCGGGGGTAGTTTGTTCAATCCGTCTTTAGCAAAGACGTCTGCGAAGTCGTGCAAATAATCGGGACCAATTCTTCGAAGGATTTCTTTTTCTTTTCCTTCTCATCCGTGGCGAATTCCTGAGCTTTGTTACTATATTTCGGAGGGGAAGGGAATTGTGGAGTAGGGGGAGGATTGTTCGAGTTGAGAAGTTCCATCACGCGTCAAGGGTGTATCCATGGATACTTCCTCTATAATCCTCATGCTGACTCCATCGGTATCGTACTCCACAAGAAATTCTCCATCCCTAGTTCATACGAGAAATTTCTCGCACTTCTGGTGCGTGCCAGACATCGTGCAGGGTGTTGAATTGTCATCATCCTCTGTTGGATCAACGAGGGCACGGGTTCTTCTTATCAGGGATTTCTTCAATTGAAGCTGAAAGAGTTTTCGGGGAACAAAGAACTTGGATAGTTTCGGTACGTTGGTGCTCGCCCTGGGATTCTTCTTCTGTTTTCCTTTTCCATGTTTCTGTTCTCTATTGGCCGTTGCTCAATAGGTTCTTGTCCGACCTGATGCTCGGGTTCGGATTCATTCTTGCGCTTTTCCGCGAGGAATCGGTGATACTGCCTTGGCAGTTGACATGTGGAGTGGGTCTATAGTACGTGGCATTCGTACTTCTGGTTCTGGTCTTCAGGGCATCAATAGGAGAAGCGATGAAAGGTTTCGGAAGATGGGATGTTGCCATCTGGTATGATGATTGAAGAGTCGGGGCAACCCGTTCTTCTTTCGATCCATGTCTAAATCAGTTTTGATTTCATCTGATTTCTCTGTCCGCGAAAGGATAAGTGTTTCAGCAGCCCAATCTATGATTGGGTTCATTGCTCGTAACCATGGAATTCCAAGAAGGATTTGATCTCTTCTTCCTAATTTGGTGATGTTGAATTTCCCATACATGGTTCATTCATCAATTTTGACCACCAGAAGACAGTAGTGTGTGTTCGGTCCTCCTTTGATAAGAGTTCCATCTGCCATAGTAACTCGAAATGGTGTTTTGAGTTTTCGTCATGTGATTTGATGGAGTTTCACAAACTCCTCAGAGATGAATGTTCCTGCTGCTCCTGAATCGATAACAGCGGTGGTGTCGACGGATTTCAAGCGAGTATGTGAGTGGAGGGTGATAGGGACACGAAGTTCTTTTCTTTCACCTACAGCGCGTACAAGTCTTAGTAATACATTGGGAGAAACATATGTCAAGTCTTTGTTTCTCCACATCAAAAATCCTGAACAATCCATCTTACTGTTTCTTCTTCTTCTTCTTCTCCTTTGACTTCGGTTTGTCAGAGCGGAGTCTTCTTCTTTCTTTCAGGACAATTATGGATGCGGTGTCCTGTCTTCTTGCATCCAAAGCATTGTCCTTTCTTCATGCATTCGGATCTCTCCATATCAGAGATTCGATCTACGACCATTGCGTTAGAATCACGGTTCGGAATATACCGTGCATTCCTGTAGTTCTTCTTCTTCTGTTGTGGAGCATGACGTGTCCTCATGGCTTGAAGCCGATGATGGGCGTTGTCAATAGCAACGCATTGCAGCACAACTTCTCTGAATATTTCGGAGACATCTCCTGTTGCGAAAAGCTTTGTAAGGATACCCCAATTAAGGCCGTCTTGGAAGAACTGGATATTCGTTGCATTGTCGGTGATCTGAGCCTTGGCTGCAAGTGCCTCAAAGTCAGTGACATAGGTGTGGAGATCTCCAGTTCCTTGTTTAAGGTCTCGGAGTTTCGTGAGTGTGGTGCCTTTGGTATCCACTGGCTCGAAGGCTTCTTTGAAACTTTTCATAAAATCCACCATCGTCCCATAACCAACTTTTTGTCCAGAGGTGTCGGTTGATTGGGCATGTTCTAGGAACTGTTCTTTCCAAGATTTGGCTAAGGAGTGCTTAGACTTAGAGACGATTCAAGATGACTTAGGTTGGAGACCTAAGCGAAGGAGATTCCAGGTAAAACCCAGTAAGATTAAAGTAGGGAATCTACTACAAGTACACTGTGCTTAAATAGACCAATATGTGCACACAGACCAAGTAACCGTGAGAACGTAACTGTGTATCCTAATAAGGAAGACATGTATCATACAAATGCATTGAGCATATGAGTCAGAGTCACGTGACAAGATATACAAGAAAGGAACAAAGGAAAATGAATAGGGGCACGTACGATTGTAACATGATGTGGAGACTTATGTAGGTGTGGTAGAGTTTGCCAAGAAGGAGTAAGACTTGATCACAGCGTGTGTTTGAGCGTTGCGAGACATTAACAGCAATGGCAAGTGGTTCAATATGAGTCTTGAGCTGAATGAGTGTTTTCCAGAAAGTGTCATCTGAAACACGGTCAAGTATTTTGTGAGCCTTATCTTTAGCTCGGCGACCCTTCCCTGCAACTACCAGAAGCTTGTCTTCATGTTTCATTGCTGTCACTTTGAGTGCCTTGGATATTTCAAGAAGTCGAGATAGCAAACAAAAATGTGAAGTTCAGCGGGTTACAACAGGCAGGATAAGTGCGAGAATTTGGAACATCGACATCTGCTCCCCATTCAGTAGTCCCAGGGCAAATGAGTGATTATTGAACCATTTGATGATCTCATTAGCTTGATCAACGGCCACAGTAATATCATCATTGGCCTTGTAATAATCACCCAAAATAAGGTTTATCTTGTTCGAACATTAGATGCAGTTCCCCAAGTTTGGGAATATATGCACCTGATGACTCCAGCAGTCTGTAACAAGCATCCATGGGTATTTTTTGTAAGAAGAGGAGGCGGCCTCGCTTCTCATCTCCACCAGCATCCCCACAAACACCGATCATGGTTAGAAGCAGAGTATCTTTGACATAATTGTATTCTTCCTCCATTAGCTCAAATACGAGTTGACCTGTCTTTTTCTTGGCCAATGTATCATGGACATGCAGAACATATGTCTATAAGCTGACCATGAGCATAAGTGACCAGCTAAAATTGAACATTTACTTACCCGATGTTCAACAGTATGGGTAAAAGCAATTTGATGTATTTTGGCTAAATCCCTCCAGCTGTCACCAGAAAGGACTGAATAAGCACCCTTACGAAGGTGTTTTTGATCTCTCCCTCAACCCTGGTGACTTCTGCCTGAAGGATTTTTCCTGATAAAGCCTGCCTTGTTGGAATTATAGCTCTGGGAATATAATCGTGAAAGAGTTTTTGAACTTCAGGATCAGTAATAGAATTGAAGGACCAGCCTACAGAGATGCATGCTTGCAGTAATTGTTGAGAAAATGCTTCCTGCTTGCTTGGACCAAATGGGATGACTTTTGCAGCAATAACATTGAACTTCTGTTGCTTTTGAGTCTTCGGAATAATAGCTCTTTCCTCTGCCATTGTAGTGCCACTACTGGTGGAGGCAAGTTGTGGTTTAATGGAAGGTCCTTCATCGTCATCGTCATCAGCCTGCCGCTTTTTTCCATGTTTAAAGGTTTCAGCATTAGTCTTGACATTGCCAGGGACATATTGATAACACAACAGATGGTTTGCCATTATTTCCACCTTTCCAGCAATATGAGGGACGTTATCGCATGCTATAATTTGAGTATGTTAGTATTATATTAATTGTTTATGTAACACATCAATTCACCTTCCTGCATCAAAATTATGGGGGTTCTGACATCCTGCAGTATGCCATGTGCAACAGCCTGCTGATCAGCATTTGTGAGATCCTTAGCCTTCACTTTGACACAATATTTACAGCATGCCTGCCAGTGCACTTTATCGACCTTTGTACTGCCTTGATGAAAATGATCCCATAGCCAGGACTTCTCCCTAGCCATTGAAGCAGCTTAGAGAGGCAATATGGTCCCAGAGGGATGGCACAGAGAGAATCAGAGAGATCAATGATAATGATTAAAAGTTTGTCGACCCCCAATTAACTCAATTAACCCCTAGTCATTAGCCCTACTAACCCTCCCAAAATCGGACATCCATTTAACTAACCTCTTAACTGGTTATAACTGGGTTAAGTTATAACTCTTTTAACAGGTTAGTAACAACACTGGTAAGAAACATCAAACTTGTGAAAAATGTGATTTGTCAAGTTGTTGCTCCTGTAGAAGGATACTATAGGTTTCTTAGAGTATCTACCTGATAGATATACTTTAAATATGCATAGGAATAGACCACACACCCTCCTTGAGGTTCGGTCCTGCAGGAAAAATTTTCACAGGAGGTAAACCATCAGGAGAGGGGGGATGCACTACACAACAAGGTCTTATCCTATGGTCCTGAGCTCCTGATACATTGTTCATAACATTCGACAGATGATGGGAATCATGTTTCAGAGGCTCTGTACCTATAAATTAACACATGAGAACATATTTTGTATTTTCCTGTATATATGCTATATTTATTGATGTAGGGCGCTTCAGGGGGTCAAATAAAGATGGGAATCTCTTCATATATACTCTTAAACATGGTCTGAACATTCTAGAACACTTCCCTGTTAAAGAGGCAAAATTGCGAAAGTGTTCTATACCCTAACCTATTTTGAATGGCCCCTGGAGGAGGAGGAGACATACAAATAAACAAAAAAAGCGGTCGATTACATTATATTATACATATTTATACCAAACTACTACTTAGATACAGGGGGGGCTTATTGTGGTGTAGTGGTGAAGCTGCAGTAAGGTGGGGAGGGTGTGGGAACAATTGATATTGTGGAGATTCCCAGAATGGGCGATGTTTTTGGTGTTGTGGGGAAATTCCCACAGTAGGTGGCCCAAAATGCGGAGCTATGGAGTGTGAGAATATTGGATGACTTTCTGTAGGCTGAAATATTCTGATTAGAATATCATATCATATATTTACCCTTATTAGGCAGGTGTGCCATGATGCCGCTGTTCATTTTCAGTCAGTTTGTAATCGTGTGTCATCTACCCCCCCCAATAGACTTTACAGATGACTTCCATCCGTTTTAGGCCACTAACGCCAGTGATATATGCTGACATAATCAGCCTTGCTCTAGCAATGCGGCACCTTGCGCAGCAATACCAAGGTATGTTTCAACCTTTTTCCACGTATGCTCTCTCTCTCTCCCACCACTATCTAGGTGTCCAGTACAACATGCTCAGTTATTTACACCCTGTATGGAGCTACTACTTGACCTGTCTGCCACCAGTACCTACAATCTTCCCCAATGCAACTTAGTGACTAAATCCTCGCGCTCTATATGTGAAATTTTCTTCATTATCTCGCAAACGAAAGTTGGCACCCTTGTATCTCCTCCATTTTGGCTTTGCGCGCTCGGTTGCACTGTTACCAGTGCAGGGTCCTTCACTATTTATTTTACTATGAATATGCCCACCCCTTGCATCCGACAGCTCAACAAACACTTCTATCATATAAAGGTCATGTACCAGTAGCCACAAGGTAAGTACCTAAACATATTTAGTTGCTCAAATGTCTGACATTGCCCCCTCCCAATCCATGATTGTCCCTCGTAGCCAGGCGATTCCTCAGTTGCGCTATGATGGGCAGGAAACGCATATGCATGCGATGACTTTGGATAGTAGAGTTAAGATAGTGTAGCACAAGCCCAAGTGCCCCTGCAGCATCAAGGGAGCGTTTATCTATCCTTGAAGTTTCATGTGCAGAGACATCCTCACGAGGAATTGGTGTCTCATACCATGCTTGCGCAAAGCCTGCAGTAAGTAGCAAAGAGAAGGTGGACACATCAACACCCATTGTAGTGATGAAGGCTCTATCATGTTGACTGTCATATAGCACCTTCCATGGGGTATTGATGCGAGGATTTGGAAGTAGTTGGGGTTGCAAAGGTACAAATGATGTGGGTGCCAAGTGTCAATGCGCTCTTGTCGTGATACCTCACTCCCAGCAATAATAACAGCAGCGAGCACCTTAAATCTTTCATCATCATCGAAGAGTTTAGCCTCGTCTTCGTTGAGAAGCAGCTGCTGGTTTGCAAGGATATCGTCCATCAAGAACCAGACTAAATTTAATTGAATGAGCATACGGGGATTATTCCAGTATAGATTAACATATCGGCAATGTTTGGTAAATTTTGAGACTCCAGTATATTCTAATCAGAATATTTCAGCCTATGGAAAGTCATCCATTGTGGGGAGGTATAGGTGGCCAAAAATGTGAAAATATGCTGGGAATGATGTATACCTGGGATTCACCAAGGATACATCAACCTGGGCAGTGCCATAGTGGATGGCTAAACTGAATGATGTATCAGGGTTTTTGGCTAATAAGCCAGTTTGATATATCAATATGACAGTATGGGCTGATAATATGACATATGTTTGATCAACTATTATATTCCATTATACTAGTATGCCATAACTGGTTGGGATTATGATATAAGCAATGTCATATTGTGCTAAGTGGTTTTCAGTGATGATGTAGCGTGTCATATACCATACTTCTGATCCCAGATCCGACCATATCTGATCAGATCTGATCGATTCTATTTCCATCTGGTCCACAGATCCTGTCTGGATCGCTCATCCAAATGTGCTCACTTCTCGCACTCTATCTCCCTTGTGTATATCTGCATCTATCTCCTTTTCATCACTCATCCTGTTTCCGGTACTCCGGCTGTGTATAATTCCTTCCTGTGTCACTGATCTTTACCTGTGTTTCATTTCAATTTGTGCTTACTGATCCACTGCGCATTAACTAATAGACTTCCGTTACACTTTGTACATAGCCCTCAGTCCCTGGACTTGTGATTATCCGTCTTAGATACTTACCGTATATAAACCACTTGTAGATCTCCGTAGAACCTTAGTTTGAATATCATCTTAGATTCTGCTCATTCCGCTTCCTTCGGACTTGAGTCACTTTCCACTCAAAGTCACCTTCCGAGACTTGGGATTATTCCTATAGTCTATATCTCCAACTCTATCTTTGGATAGTCTACCTCTGTCAGTTTCTAGTTAGGAATCCGTTCCGAAGCTAGCCTTAGTCCTCTTTCCATCCCTGCACTCCGGATAACCTTCGGACGTACCATATCCGATACCTTCAGACGTCCGGATCCGCTACGCAACTCCTTCCAGATCTTCAGACATATATCTCCTCTCTGAAATAAGGGGCATTACTTGGACAAGGGGCACAGTGCACGAACTGAGGCCAAAGCCCTTCAGATCTTTCACCCCTTGAGTACAGTCTTAACATAGCGCATATATAGTCTGAGAGACCCCCTCCTCCAGGAGGCTTCTCTCTAGTGTTCCAAGGATGGGTGGCCAACCCTCAAGAGCATATGACCAGAGCCTCGTCACAGAGGGTGAGTGCAACCAGCGCCGATGCCACAAGCAGACTAGGAACCATGACATAGGAAAGACTGGGAGCAAGCTTACATGGATGCATGTTGGCAGATGCTTGTTCAAGTTGACCTGGAGCTTCTTGTCAGTGGTCACATGCCACATGAGCAAGTTTTGTGATGAGTCAGTGGTAGAGTCGACAACCGGGAGATCCTTGGACGTCGCTCTCCTTAGCAACGTTCACTACACTAGCTTTAACACTGACGTGGACGTCCGTTCTACCAAGGTACATTCATAATAGGTTGGCATCTCTATGGAATAGTGATGTGGAAGTCCGGTTCAGTCCGGTTCAAGAGAAACTTTTGCGAACACCAAAGTGACTGCACATTTGGTTCAGCTGCTGAGCTGAACATTGGACCGGACATCCTCGAACACATTCAGGACGTCTGGTTCACGTCCGTTTGCGTTCAGACGTTAAGCATGAGGTTAGGGCTAGGTCAATTGTATATATTACATGGAGACTATGCATCTGTAGTACTAAGATCAAGATCATCAGCAGTCACAGTGGCTAGAGGTTCCACATGAGCCACTGCATCTGCTGCAGCCTGAACATGCCTGTTTCGAGTGAAAATGGTCTGGATGTCGGCCATCAAGTCACTTTTGCATCATCTGGCCCCCTGCTGAGACAATTAGCCTAATGTCAGAAATAAAGATTAAAACTAGTACCTCACGGTCTGCATCCCCCATCGCCTTGGTTTCCTGGTACATTGATGGACTGTCTTCATCGTCGGTTGCTGCATCTGTAGTTACCCCATTGACTTCAACTTTGTCTAAGGCGGCATTATTGGAGAGGGAGGAGGCGCTGGAGCCAATCGTTTGGCTGGAGCTGTGTTGGCAGCTTTGCAGATTTTCTCTGTCGGTTTGAGAGCTCGACCTGAGCAACAAGATACAAAAGCAGATGCTGGAGGTGGAGGTGGAGCAGGAAAAGGGGTGTCATCATCCAGGTCATTGTACCAATCAATGGCGCTTGCGTCTTTGAGTTGCCATCAGATCCAAGTGCACACCCATTCTCACAGCCAGAGGAGTGAATATTGTACCTGTAGTAGATCATTTATACCAAAATTTGTGGTAAGAGATTAGCAAAATGTGACACACCTTGAACATATTGTTGCCATGTAATTAAGTACCTGAATGAGCATCCGAAGATAGGTTCTGGACATAAATTAGATTGTAATCCGAATAATGATGGACAGTGAGCTTACCGAAACATTGAGTAGATTACCGACGAAGTCAGACATCGCTAATAGACATGCATTGAGTGTTTTGGTCCTAAAGAGTCGTTCTTGGTCATTCAATGTTCCCAGGACTGACAATGGCCATATTGAATTTGTTGCCAGACAATCAGAGAAAATATTAGGATAGATGGATAGCAATAAGCCTGAGGACATCGAGTGGATCATATACAGATGTAGGAACGGTTCGAACGCATTCAGACGGGTTTGGACGGGTTCGGAACTTTCAGGCATCAGCCGAACGCCGAACGTAATGACACATTCGGTCCTGAGAGCATGTCGAACGTCGGACCGGACCGACGGTCCGGTTCAGAAGGTTCAGGTTCGAACCGAAGTTCAGAAGGTTCAGGTTCGAACCGAAGTTCTGAACCGGACTTCCGCATCACTACTATGGAAATGAACGCGAGGTAAGTCAATGCATTAATGGTGACATTTGAACTATGGGTAAACAGGCGAATTGTAAATTGCTGCCACCTGGTATTGGCATAAACCATCTCTTGTCGCACTTTATCGGGAAGCCTAATCCTCACACTCGTGATGATTCAGATCACAACTATCTTGTCATCGCTTTTCCGAGGGAACGTTTCATACGTGGCTAATACTAAGGTGCTCGACATTGCCATCATTGAATTCGCTAGCACATATATAATGGGCCCACTGAGTATGATATTACTTTCCAGTCAGCCATGTTCCCCGCTCTTCTCCTAGTTTTGTCAATCACAGGATCGCTTGTTAAAGCTGCCAATTCCCCCACCTCCGTCCCCATTACCAGTAGGCTAAATTTCTCCAATGGTACTTATAACCTCGTGGCGCACGATAGAGCTCGCTTGCAGGCCCTTAGGGGTCCCAGCAAGCACGGACAACGTCAACTTAACTTGAACGTTCCTCCTATAAACAATTTTGTTGCCTACACCATATCAGTTGATATTGGCAACCCCCCCACAACCTGTGAGTTCAATACTGAAAAAAATGCAGCTGCTGATGCATTATTGAAGGACCACTTGGTTCTCGATAGCGGTAGCGCGAACACATGGGTTGGTGCCGGTATTCCGTACCAAGAAACCCCCACCAGCATCCGTACTGACCAACCTGTATCGGTCACCTACGATGCTGGCCGCCGCATGGACGGTATGAGATACAATATGATATCATAAGTTGAAAATACCTACAATTATCTATAGGAATTTTGTATCTCGACACCGTCAGGGTCGGTCCTGGGCTCACCGTCCCCTCGCAGCAGATCGGTGCTGCTGATCATACACTGAACTTGAGTTTTGACGGTATCCTTGGCATCGGGCCTGTTGCCTTGACACTCAACACCCTGACTCTAACTCCGACAGTGACAATCCCGACTGTCACTTCCAACCTGGTTAACCAAGGCATCATTCCTGCGGACATTCTTGGTGTCTTTTTTAGGCCCTGGGCCGGTGTGCAGGCAGCAACCGCTGGACAACTCACCTTTGGTGGAACTGACAATAACTTCCACATCGGTAATATTGCATACACGTAAGCTACCTCAGTTCCTATATGATAACTGGAATCCAGGCTGATAGCAATTGTTTTGTTTCAGTCCTATCACAAACCGCGCGCCTGCATCGAACTATTGGGGTATCAATCTGAGCATCTCATACGGCCCCGCACTGATCTTAGCAGACACCGCTAGTATTGTCGATTCTAGCAACACCCTTATTGGGATTGCCACCGGTGTGTATTCACTAGAGTGCAGCGAGTAATGATGGTCTAATTAGCGTTCAATAGAGGCCTTTAACCTGTACCAGGCTCAAACCGGCGGTCAAGACGATCCTACGACTGGGCTTCTCGTTATTACCGGGAATCAGTACGATGCCCTGCAGGACCTGAATTTCAATATTAACGGCGTACGTCAATTATGTTAGCACTCACGCCCCTTGTTCACCGTTTTACGCAGCAAATCTTCATTCTCAACCGTAACGCCCAGATCTGGCCTCGTCCTCTCAACGCCCAGATTGGTGGTCAGAGGGATTTAATATATCTCATTGTTTGCGACACCGGCACGCCAATTGGCCAAGGGGGAATTGACTTTGTTATGGGCTACGTATTCATGCAGCGCTTTTACACCGTGTTTGATGTCCTCAACCACCGCGTTGGTTTTTCCACCACCCAGTTCACTTATGCCACTACCAACTAATATAGAATTGCGAAGGATCGTTTTGCGACGCAAAGCAGCATATGCATTTGAAGGTTGTATGTACTATGTAGTCTTCTTAAATGGGCTCTGGAAGCCTTATCCATTGGTTGGGCTTCTGTATGATTAGATCATAGCAATACAAGGACACCCCTTTGCTTTCTTTAGCACGAAACGCCACCGGAGCTCGATCACATCTGTGTCCACCGCGTTATTTTGTTCTGTGTCATCGCGGCTCTTTATGTTCCCTGAGTGCTTATGCTTTTGTTTTTTGTACACTACCACGACTCTAAGTGTTTGAACATTGACATTACAGCACAAAGTATCGACGACGACAATTTCATGGACTGTAGATATCATATGATGGACTTCAGTCTGTTAGCTGTTCTGCGCTGACTCGCAGGACCTAGGACGAGTGGTGAGTGAGTCGCATCTACAATAGCCTTAGGGGGAGAGTTGGTGAGAACGTCTTTAGCTTATGTTGAGGCCGTGTCGAGCAGAAATTTGATCATCCTGCGTAGCAAATACAATCATCTTTTGTATCGAGTTCACGTATTCGTCATTGCAGTGCACACCGCTTCACCTTTATCAAGCCAGGAGGTCGCTTTATCCATATTATCATCTGTTCATACTGTCCTTGCATCCTCTAAAGACTGGCGGCCAGCATGAACGACATATACGATGACATGCCACCCCTAGTTGACGCGAACACCCGTATGCCCCAGCCAAATATACCCCCTCCAGCAGGCGCGTCATTTATGACAGGTCATCCACCCCCACAAAACGCATTCGCTAGCCAGGGGTGGAATGCGCCTATGCCTCAGCCGTATGTACTGCATGCACCATTTACATTTTTACAAGATTATTGACGGTGCAATATCAAGCCGGACTTGAAGCCGCCGCCCCAGCCGTATATGATTGACTAGCTATGTACAAACTACAAAGATGCGTGACCACGCGGTTCAAATGGTAGCAAGAAAGCGATAAAACCAGCGACGATGAAGATAGCTCCTGAAATCCATATGGGCACAGATGTCGTGAGGTTCGTGTACAGAGCAATGATCGGGGCCTGTGTGGTTAAGTTAGAGGGCACACACGGGTACCGTCAACGACAAGTGAACTTACCATGATGCCAAATATTCTGTTTGCAACGGCCACGATCGCGTTACCAGTTCCGCGATCTTTGGTAGGAAACAATTCGGGTGAAAGGGCATATAAGACACCATACATGACGTTGCTCGTGTAACTATAGCCGCAATTCCAGCCAAGGAGCGCATTGGATGTGCGTGCGGTGGTGGATGCCAATATGAATGTACCTGTCAGTACTTGATGACGGATTGAGTCAGCCGAAACATGCAACTTATCCTAAGGTCTTACTGGTAAATATCGCGAGGGTGCCTCGCCTACCGAGGTACGGAAGCTCGACAAAAAATCCTGCCATCAATGCTCCAGGAACGCCTATCACACTTAGTATGACTTGCTAGGTAGGATGTGAGTCCAGTGAACGGCAGAAAGAAAGCGAGCGTACGTTGCGATATGTGATATATGTGGAACCGTCGCCAAAATCTGCCCCTCGACTGGCCAAGCTAGTGAAGAGTTAGTGGAGAGCTAGACACATTTTGAACCAATCACAAGTATGTTACGAAACTGTTGTACCTAAACAAGTCTGAGTAAAGACGCCCACGAAAAAATTGAACGAACCTACAGCGGAAACGCGAGGCCGATGAAAGCTGAAGGAACACGAAGACATTAGTCGGTACTCGAGCAATCAGGCTCGTAATGCAGACTTACCCCAAATAACGATCAAAATGGTAGTTGACCAAGCCATCTTCCGAGTAGCAAATAACGATTTAACATGGTTGCTGCTTAACGTCCCCATCTTCCTCCTCACGGCGGCCAAAGCAGATGTGTCCATATAAACACCATCGTCGATGGCAGCATCACCCAGTTTTTCAGCCCTCTGGAGGTCTTCAAGAGTAAGGTTACTTGTTTTCCCATTGTAGGCTGCAACTTTGTGAACCACTTCGACTGCCTGTTCATCTCGGCCTCGTCCCATCAGGTATTTTGGGCTCTCGTATAGTTTGAAAACGAAAAAGCGGATTACCCAGAGCAACATCATGAGTCCACCCATAGTGAACAAGAAATATCGCCACCCTTCGTTTGAGGATCTTGGACAGGGAGAAGGGGGGATAGTGGTGGGGCAAGAGTAATTAGCAATAAGGGGCCATGCAATCTGAAGCAAGTCAGTATGCACCATAAAGAGTAATCAGATGAATTTCCGACCAGACTACCCAATAACTGTCCCAATGCCCACCAAACGGAGAGCACCGTCAATAGATATTGATGAGAAGCGGGAACAAATTCTACAAGGCGCATCAATATCACTAAAACTGAATGCAAACCCTCTTTTTCTTTACCTAAGAAGACAGCAGAGTCGACAGGTAAATTGCCACCGACGCCCACTGACCACACCGCTGTCAGGGAACAAAGCGCAACGTAGTTCATCGATCCCCCAGCCGCAATGGCAAATATACCAGTCATGCCCAGAGTGATGTTGAAGGCCCATCTACATACGCGCCGCCCGTCAAAACAGCACAAGAACGTGAAAGTGTTCAGATAGATCATACCTCCGACCCCAAACATCTGAAGAAACACTCCAAACCGCAGCTCCCACTAGCAAGCCGATATTTTGCGCGAGTTTTAGCCATGGACCTAGTACGTTAAACTCGTTTATTACTGGCGTCAATATCAAACCAGTAACAATCTATGGGGATAATAAACAAATGAGTACCCGAGACACAAAAATCGTATGTACCGGCCAAAGATTGTCGCTATACAAAGAAGCTCAGTAGGTGCATCAACGTCCATATTGC
This sequence comes from Suillus spraguei, assembly GCA_016800925.1. Classification (NCBI taxonomy): domain Eukaryota; kingdom Fungi; phylum Basidiomycota; class Agaricomycetes; order Boletales; family Suillaceae; genus Suillus; species Suillus spraguei. Next base: position 159,803 of record JABCPU010000077.1, on the reverse strand, counting down.
CGCTAACTCACGACAGCCAGCCAAACCCAGCTACCAGGAACAAGTACCACTTCTCTCTTGTTAACAAACGAGCGCATTGACTACGAGTTACTCACCTGATACTTTCCCATTCCAATCTCCTGTAACGCATCATTAAGAATCCTGGCTTTGGCCTGATATACAGGATCCAGCGAATCATCAGTGAATATATCCCGAGTCTCAGCCTGTAAGCCGAAATTCTCAATTTCCTTTTCTTTACGCAGTTCGCCCTGCTCGACCGACATCACGAAGGGAAAGTAAGAGACAACCACAGGCGCATGAGGTCTCTACGGCGTGATACTTCTTCAGTTTATATATAGCATCGTATTGGCATGAGACCCACCTAATTTCCCCAACACAATCAGCCTGTTGAAGAAAGTTGCATCACGACTGCGTCATATATAGATCATGCCAAGCCTGAGAGCTTGTGTGTATTCATACACGTGATCCATAGGATCATGAGGCGTGCATCGGAATCCGCGAGTCTCGGATTAGTGGGAACTCAGTCGAGTAATGCGATGCCTAATGGACCTTGTTATCTGAACAGCGACGTTCTGACTCGATACCTAGTGGAGCCATTGTGATCCGGGCTTTTTAAAAGTCGGACTCACACTATGTCTCGCGCATGCAGGATTCAGGAACGCGAGCAGGCAACGCTGATTGGGTATTTTCTAGACTCCGCCATGCGGACTGTGAAAACAAAGAAGTAGGGAGCGGCAATATCGCCAGCGATGATGATACTACAAAAAATGAAATCAGTGCGGCCCGCCAGAACCTATGATATGTAGGGTCCTCGCACTATTCCTCTGTATCTCTATGACTGTGCTTTCCCTGTATGTAGCTGCCACATGCCGTTCTTGCCGCGACTCAACCCCTGAAACATGCACTTCTCTTGCAAAAAATCAACCCGCTTCACCCCCTCCATCCGTTCTTTCCTGTTGTTACAACGCGACTCCCACGCCCGCTTAAGCTCCTCCCTGTCCTGGGCATCTAGCTCATCGTTGTAGTAATCCTCACGGCGTATCGATCCGGCAAGGAATTGGCATATAGTCACGAACACGTCTTCCAACGTGACGTAGGAGCCATTAGTTAACGGCATGATATCGATGTACCATGGTAAGCGCGAGTGATAGAGACGCATGAACAATGTCGGTGGGTTCGTGCTCGGCTGCATCAAGTCGTTTGCGACCACTGGGCGGTCCAGAGCTCGAATTATAAGCAAGTGTTGACTGCGACGGAGATCGAGGATCACAGATTTGTCATGTCGCAGGACAGAGGCAAGGTTGAGCCGGGCGCTATCGGTGGATGCTGCTGCTATATCAGCATCGCTCGTAAGGTCGAGAATTAAAGCATAACTTACCATCGGGTTGTCTTGATACAGACTTACTTCGGAATAGTAGGGATGAAATGCCCGACTTAAATTTGAAGCCGCGTCTCCAGCTTCTTGGGCGCTCTCCTGGCCAATCCGGAGGTGCATATGTTGCAGATAATGACCGTGTCGTGGAGATTGCGGATGCCGGGGTGTGTGAACTTGTGCTTGGGAATGTTTGAATGGGCGATCTGGCGTAGTCATAGGGCATCGATTGCCCCCACACACTCCACGGCGCGGCTTGTTGTTGTGCATTGGAAAGACCAAACCCAGAAAAGCTATTACTTCGCCCGCGAAAACCAGGTTGAGCGGTCTCAGGATTCATGGGCATATGTGGTACATAAGGACTTGGCACAGATGGAGGCGCTGGCGCTTGCCAGTATCGAGCCTGCCTCGCCCATTCATCTTGGGCTGCTGCCTGGAATGGAGGATACGGCTGAGGCATAGGCGCATTCCACCCCTGGCTAGCGAATGCGTTTTGTGGGGGTGGATGACCTGTCATAAATGAGGCGCCTGCTGGAGGGGGTATATTTGGCTGGGGCATACGAGTGTTCGCGTCAACTAGGGGTGGCATGTCATTATATATGTCGTTCATGCTGGCCGCCAGTCTTTAGAAAAGGCAAGGACAGTGTGAACAGATGATAATATGGATAAAGCGACCTCCTGGCTTGATAAAGGTGAAGCGGTGTGCACTGCAATGACGAATACGTGAACAATAATTGCCGTATATTCCTGTGCTACTTTGTATTACGCGACCTGGCGGTGCAACGAGAAGTACTGACACACAAGCGTAATGGAAACGCTGGTGGCGGGAGCTTGGGAAGCGTTATTGGAGGTGTGTCAAGTTTATACTATGTGGGGAGAGGGACTTCCCACAAAACCAAGTCAGCTAGCAGGATGAAAATGTGGCGTACCTGCTGATTCCCGAACATGATGATCCCGTGACGCCCGTATGTGTACAGGGTCAAGGTTGGAAATAGGGATTTAGACTCCACCGATACGAGCTGTACGGACTTTGAAAATAATATTATTCATGTGCCACACACTCTCTGCAACAAATTATCAAGTAGGGTGTCATAATACCACAATTGGTGTTGACTTGGAGGACATCTATGACGATAATTCCGAGGAATTACACAAACGAAAAGATTGGACACTCCGCCGAGAGGACTAACTCTTCACTAGCTTGGCCAGTCGAGGGGCAGATTTTGGCGACGGTTCCACATATATCACATATCGCAACGTACCCTCGCGATATTTACCAGTAAGACCTTATGATAAGTTGCATGTTTCGGCTGACTCAATTTGTCGTCAAGTACTGACAGGTACATTCATATTGGCATCCACCACCGCACGCACATCCAATGCGCTCCTTGGCTGGAATTGCGGCTATAGTTACACGAGCAACGTCATGTATGGTGTCTTATATGCCCTTTCACCCGAATTGTTTCCTACTAAAGATCGTGGAACTGGTAGCGCGATCGTGGCCATTGCAAACAGAATATTTGGCATCATGGTAAGTTCACTTGTCGTTGACGGTACCCGTGTGTGCCCTCTCTAACTTAACCACACAGGCCCCGATCATTGCTCTGTACACGAACCTCACAACATCTGTGTCCATATGGATTTCAGGAGCTATCTTCATTGTCGCTGGTTTTATCGCTTTGTTGCTACCACTTGAACCGCGTGGCCACGCATCTTTTGTAGTTTGTACATAGCTAGTCAATCATATACGGCTGGGGCGGCGGCTTCAAGTCCGGCTTGATATTGCACCGTCAATAATCTTGTAAAAACGTAAATGGAGCATGCAGTACGTGAGTGTGTCATATTGTTAATCATAGGTAGAATGGAATCCCGTAAACAACTGGTGCTGCCCCAGTGAGATACTTGAGTTTGCATGCCTCTCGGGCTTGTGCAATTGCGGTAACTGCTGACATACCCTGCTCCCCCCACGAGTCGGAGTCAATCTCAACGAGTCAAAGACTGCTTGCGAGAACTTGTCAATATCACGGTCAGTTACATCCCAAAGATTCGCCACTAGTAAAGGGCTGTGCACGATGAATGTTGAGCAGGCAGTGTAGACAAAACAAGCTTGTGACGTACCATCCAGCAAGCATGTAATTGAACGGGGTGCCTACTCTATCAAATTCACCCATCTCCTTCAATGACCCGCTGGAGCACCCCCACAGCATCGTCGCTGCACAGCGCTGCAAATGACGGATTTTGTGTGACCGCACGTATTGTTCTCCTCCACCATGCCCGAAATACCTGAAAAGTCATCAAGATACGATGCAGCAATTAGTCAAGAGTCACTTACACTACCAGATCTTTCCGCGCAAGTGCATCTAAGAATTGCTGTTCGCTTGGCGGTCGTCCAATGACTCCTTCCCAGCCTACACTCCGCATTTGCTCGAGCCATGGTTTGAACCGCCCCTCAGTCCCTTTCAGGTCTCCACTAGGGTTGAGTACGAAGAACGTCTTGCGTGGATCCACCGATGTTCTATCAGCAATGCCCCCTGACCGGTTCTCAGCAGACGCAAGTCGAACCCGATCAAGCAAGAATGAAACGCTCGGGATGCGGCTCACGCTCTGCCCCCTCAAGACCGGTATCGACTCCCAAGGAACGCCCTGTACATTGTGGTCCAGGACGAGGAACATGTGGGGATCGTCCAACGAAGTTGAGTTCACCTTTCCTCGCTTGCTCTTGAAGGTGGCATGCTCCTCCAGCGCACACCGAAGATCCACTGTTACCTGATCTACGTCTATATCTGCGATAGCGACTGGGATGCCGTGGAATGTGTACAGGTCAAGGATGAAGAAAAGTAAGTCTTCAAGCTCTTCTTCACGACATTTCGGACTCAGGGATGAGAAACAATCAAGGAGCACGTTAGACAGGCGAGGAGGCTGCTTCTGTTTCTTATCTAGGGGAGGAAGAATGCGCTTGAACACCTTCTCGAGCCGGGTGCGGAGGTCAGTGATGAGCTCGGCTGATATAGGTGGGACGGGACTGAGAATGGTCTACGGACGTTGCTCAGTCAAAGAGTACTTGTCAAACGAGAACACGCACTTTGAATGCACCCAACCAGCAAAATTCGATATTCTCTAGCAGCTCTTTCATCCTTTTATCTAAGGTATTGCGCTCCGCCCACCAGGCAGCTCGTGCTCGCGGATCATCATTTCGTACGTTGACTGCGTTACGTGTCCCTTGGTCGCTCAAGCGGATTATCTCAGCGAGCTCCTTCACTGCATCGTCAAATGTCAGGTGTTCGTCCTCGTCCGATTCGCGTCGTCCTTTGAGAGGTACACAGAACATTAACGACTCAGAAGAAACATTCTGCCTGGAAATAAATAGAGTACTCTTGTCAGGCGTGAGGGTGATGTGGACAACTGTCCAATGAGGTGGAAACTGTGACATAGCCGTAGTCGATAGCAAGGAAGTGTCTGAAGTCTGCTCTGCATACGCCTCGCGGATAGAATCCCAGTACGCCGTCATGCCTGCATTCGAGCCATCGTCATTGTCAGATGCTTCCTTGGTGCTGGAGAACCCCAGCCGGCGAAAATCGGACGGTCTTCTCCTAGGCAGCGGGGAACCGCTGGGCGTCATAAGGGGCCATTCAAGATCGTCCAATTGGACGCTGGGGAACTTGTTCAGAATGGCCTCTAGCATTTCACGGCGTAGGGTAATTGCGGATGACGCATCTAGTCTGGCGTCAAACACAGATTCAATTAAGTAAATCATAATCTTACCAAGAAGGCGCGCAGCAATAATGGGTCCATCCTTTCCCCCTTTTCCAAGGGATGTTTGAAGTGCTTTAATGAGTGCGAGATTTATAGTTGCTTCACGGACGTGAGGGACGTTCCCCCGATCCGCGGTAAGTGCAAGGTCAGCCCAAAATAATTTCTCTGCGGCGTCCAGAGTACTCAAAATATCTTGGGTCGAAGGCGTAAGCGATACCGCTCGGTCACTTGTCATGCCCATCGGAAGTGCGATCGCTGCACACAAATGTTGAGTTCTCTAGGGTTGGCAGGTAAAATGCACGTACTAGATTCAGCCAAGGAGCTTAGGAACATATCCGAGCGGAATTGCTCGTAGACGCTATGCAATGTGAGTTTCCCCATAAGTGCATGTTCTTCTCCCTGTGAAAGATTTAGGAACAAATCCGACATCTATGAGCAAGTCTGACTTTTGTATCTTGGGAGGTAGGCAAAGTCATAAGACGCTCTATCAAATCCTTGATCGAAGTATCTCCATCATCGCGCAGTAGCCAGACTGTAGTTGACCAGTCAATATATTTAGGGTTTAGAAACGATCCTCCTTACTATGGCGGCGGAGAATATCGGACAGCAAGGTAGGGACTATTGCTCCCTGTCCGGCGGTAGCTAAGGTAGCTTGTGGCGAAAGCGTTACGCTAGATTTACGGCGACTAGAAATTTTAATTAAATGAAGCACATTGCACGCCAGCAGCGGTTGTCACCTGCCGTCGAAGGACACCAGCATTCCTTCTAGTTCCCCAAGCATCACAGATGCCTCTTCGTAGAGGTCCTTGGCGTCCTGGACTTGTTCATTCAAGCGATTCCAATCTCCATTCAGCCGCCTCATATCAGCTGCATCCACACCTGGCAGATCTTGCAGCAACTCCGCAGCCTTGGCCAAGCTGTCCCTACCTGCATCTAGCTGCCTCTGGTATAGCTGGATCTCACCCTTGCGCATGAGTGCACGAGCAACCATGGTCGGCGCATTGACGGATTCGGCAAGGTCTTGTGCCTGTTGAGCAAAATACTCAGCTTCGCGGGAAGAACCACGAGTGAAGTAGGCGTGAATGAGCGTCAGCAGGGTTGAAAGCAGCCCTTCAACCATTCGCCACTCCATCCCGTCCATGAGACGCTTCTGACCTAATGATCTCGGGTGATCATTGGATCGAGTATCGTTGGTAGATGAGGATTCTGGAGGAGTAGCTTCAAATGGATTTGAATCATCGGTTGCCTTAGTGGGATTGGAGGAAGGCTGGCTTAATCGAGAAAGCGTGTCCACCGCACGATTCCACAGTCGCAACGATTGCAACGTACACTCTAAAGCACCGACTATATTGTTCTTGGGAAATCTAGTGAGACAATAATGTGCGATGGACAACCGAAACGACAAACCCTAGAGTATTGGATAACTGCAGAGACTCTGCAAGCCATCGCTGCACGCTCGAGCCGTCCAACACGCAGCCTTATTCGTTCAGCAGTCGGTAGAGCTTTATCTTCGGGAGGAGAAGCTTTCGACAGATCCATGGCTTCACAGTAAAGGGAAGCACTAGAGCGCCAAATGTTGAGTCGCAGTAAAAGATTCGTATCGTGAAGTATTTTCACCTTCCAAGAATATTGTTTCCAAGAGCCAAAATCTCTGCATATCTTAGCAAATAACTGATACGTACTTCGTCGGAAACATCACTCGATTCCAGTACTGCTGAACTCCGGGCGAAAATGGAATTGACTCGCTTCGTTTTGCCCAATTTGACATACTCCGATGCGAGATCAACACATATGATGATGTATACTGTTCAAAAAGATGAAAATAGTAACTTCTAGAAGACACGATGTACTCACAATTGGCGGATACCAGGAGTTGACGCTCGCAGATACGCTTCAGGGCCTCCAGAAGCTTGATCTTTAGTAGGACCAGACCCAGAAGTCCAAGCAAATGGACATTCATTTCTACCTGATCAGTGAGCAATACTCGGTAAAAGATTCTGACAAAACTTACGAAGTTGACCGACGACTGTCTCGAGGTCAAATAAAATCACCGCCGGCTGAACACCAATCGTGGCACCCGCCTGCTTGGGAGGCGTGCTTTGAATGACATTCAACACATTCTCCAGAGCTGCTCGTGGAACATTGTCAGGTAATAAACTAGCAAGCGATTCCAAAAACAAACGTTTACGCGAACGTGGTGTAACAGGACTCCGCATTCTGGCCTTGTTCGCCGTACGTACGCTCACAGCTCTTGTCGACTTCATCGTATCCTTATGCGACTTCTTTGCATGTGCAGGCGATCGCTTCGTCTTCGGATCCATCTCAGTCGAAGAGTTAGAAATAAGTCCATGCAGGATGTTGCATGCCTTCTCTACATGGTATGACACGGTCGAAGTCATTGGTGACCCTGCGCTACGATATGCGAAGAGGCTCAACCAAAGATGAACCGCTACAGTGTACTGTAAGCGGAATGCTACAAAGGCGGAGTCGTGCCCAAGGTCCTGGAAAGAAGAAGTTATAACATCTAAAGGTAGAAACGAGGCAAAGAAATACCTCGACAGTGAGCAGGTTTAAAACTTCTTCACCCAGGTGCTCTGCGCTCCAGCAAGTCTCTCCATCGTCGGCATGCCCGTCCTTCCATAAGAGCTCCATGCACTTCAAGAGGACTCTAGCCCTACGTAATGGAAGAGCGCTCGCCTTGTATACCGATAGAGCATCTCGCAACAATCCGCGCACGATAGTCTGCACACCATCCTTCCGAAGGCAAGGTTCGAGAGTCGAAATCTGACGCTCGAGCAGCAGGCCTAGGACCTCATCACTAATCACGCCCAACTTCAGTGGGGTATGAAGGCTGACTTCACTTATGGGGAGAAAAAGTTCGCATGTCGCTGCGTACGTTAGTCTGTCGATTATTCCACCAAGCTGCTTTGTGCTGGCATTCGCGCTGAAAGCATTCGTCAATGTTGCTGACCTAGCCAGCTGCTCCAGACTGGATGAGCCATACGGAAAGACTTTTATGCTCTCCACAAACGCGTCACACGCAAGCTGAAAGCGCCCAGAGATATTAGCGTTCCGCGCCATGTAAATAAGTAATGTAAAATGTTTACCTTCCGGTCCCCCATCTTGGAATAGCACACCGCAAGAAGCTCCCACCTTCGAAACATCTGTTCTTCGAGTTGTTTCCACCCTTCGTCCCGTTCGCCATCTTCTGTGTCGTCCTGCATAACACCCGCTCGCATATTAAGTGCCCGTGCACCAAGTGAACATCCTTCCTTCAAAAAACGCACCGCGCCCCCGTACTTGGAGCTTTGATATAGCGTGCCAGCCAGATTGTGGTAGGCTCCGGAGATACAGCGGACATAGTTGGCACGTGCGGAAGCTGGGATGGCATTCACATGGTCGGGGGTGGAATTCAGAAGGACAATGGTATGGTTGAGGAGGTTGAGAGTGGGCGTATAAGTGTCAGGATCATTGCACTTAAGCCGAATACGCGCGAGGGTAAATAGTGAATCGAGGGATGCTGTCAAGATGTCCTTACTTGGGTTCTGTGACGACAACTGTCATTTCCTTCGTACATGGGTTAAGTTGAAGCTTACCTGCTTGAACACGCCTTCCAGGGCAGTGGAGATTGCCATTAGCAGAGGGGTTATTACGTGACTTTGGACCTTCGCCTCTCCATCCAGGACCTTGATGCAAGCTCGTCTGAGTCTCTCTAGGGTACGTTGGAGCTTCCCCCGCGCACGGTGCAGCTCATCATTCGGTTCTGTCAAGAGGCATAAAAGACCCCCCAAACCAGGGAGAACCTTCGCTGCTTCGTGAACGCGTTTGGAGAGATCATCTGTTTTGTCTGCAAATAGATTTGTCAGAAATTGTAAAGATAAAGGAATAAAACTGACCGGAATTTCCATCCAAGCATGCAGTGACTTTAGTTAATACTGCCAAAGCTCTCGCGCACTCGATAAGAGCAGTGTCCTTGTCCTGGGGCGAAGAAGCAGAGATGTCGAGTTTACTGAGATTGTTGGCTAGGCCATCGACCTCGGTCAACGAACAATGTGAAGATCCCGGACTCATCAGGTCTGTTATGCGATCAAGGGTGCGCAGATCGTTGCTCTATTCAGTAGATTAGTACTATGTTATATCGGTATTTTAATGACTATGACGCACGCGCTTCGCAAAACTTGTCCACGTCTCACAGAGCAGGACAAACGATTTTCCCTCCACGAACGATGGTTTGGACTGTGCAATCTGTACAACCTCGCCGAGAGACTCTGACACAAACATTGCGACGGAGAGTTCATCTGCTTCTGACATGGAAGAAAAGGATCTGATGTAACCTGTGCAGGACTTCTGGATTTGATCCCAGAATGTGTTTGGCTGAACGGTTCCAGGGCTCGTGCATAGAAGGCACTTGAGTGCATACACACGGATGAGGAAGGTCGCGCGCGAGTTCGCAGACATTGAGGAGCATGATTTGGTCAGTACAGTATATGCCCGTGTGAGTGTAGTGTCTATGTGCTTGCGAGGCAAGGATATACAATAAGGCATCCATGTCAAGAGCGTGCCGGATTCTACCAGAGCTGTGGAGAACGAGTCCAGGATGGTAATAGTCGATGGTGAGGAAGACATTGCGATATGTGTGAAGGAAATTATTGCGTGCATTAGATACGTTGAGATAAGAGTGAGGAGAACAGCGTCTTCTGGTGGCGGTATCGTTGGCAGCGGGAGGGAAAGCAGGCGAACTGACGACTTTGAAGTAGGGGCAGAGTGGGTTGATGCCTTAGTATCGGGTACTCCAAGCAAAGTAAGTAGACGAGCATGCATATCACCGAGGAAAGGAAGGGCAGTATCGTGCTACTTCACGGTTGAGTTGATCTCGCAGGAGAATTCATTTAACACGCACCATCTCCAACACAAGCAGCTTGTTCATCATGCTGGACGCGGCCCGCTCTATGTTAAGGTCATCCGGACATAGGACACGAAGGCATGACAAAGCCTCGTTTGCCCGAGAGACAGCAGCTGACACCTTACTGAGCGCGCTCGATTTCGTTTTCCCCTCCTCCAAATTTGCCTTCCAACCGGATTGTGCTACTGATGATAACGTCTGTAGGGATGCGTTTACGTCAATCATCGCAGAATTTTTTTGTTGTTCCGGAGACTCGTCTTTCGCCTTCTGCTTTCCCTTCGCTTTAAAGGTGGTTCGCCCATCCCCTGGCTTTTCAACGAGTTCATGGGGGGATGGGACAGCAGTCTTAGGCTTCGAGCTTCTTGAGGGTACAGTTACTTTGCGAGAGGAAGCCATTGTGGGCATAACGTTGAGTAACAATGAGCCGCAGCGCGTAATAGAGTGCAACAAAGGTGTTTTAAATTTCTGTGCAAGTCGCGTCAAACACGTGACCGATACCAGTGAGGCCTTTCGAAGTTTCGCAGCTTTCGCGGCGCAAGTCTGGCTCACGCCAATTCCTCAGTATCTTCCACTCGTTTCGTCCGCGATCTACATTGCTTGTTCGTCTTTTGCTTCATTCGCGGAGGTAGAGCGGCCGTTATCCACTCAGGCTATCTTTATTTTGCAAGTTCGTGCATTCAACATTCTTTCAAATTAAGTACTCAAACATCACCTAGCTCAAAGGTAACTTGTACTCTATCCTTGTGTTCTGCGATCTTTTATTGTTATTCTACATGATCGAGGTGGATGCGTATGCTCATAGCTTCAACAGTACAGTTCGATCTCGCTTGGTTGTTATCACAGCTAGTATGAGGACACACTCATCTCTGCCGTAGATCTCATCTGATGACATGCGGTCATGATCCAATTGTCCATATTTCCCGCTCTCGATTAATGGTTCTTCGACGAGTACGACGCTTGTGGCTGCAGCCATGAAGCCTGTGTGAATCACCTGTGTACATGGGTCAGCTGGTGAAGAAAACCACGCAAGCGCAACTATGACTGCAGCCAAAGTCAGGATAAACAAAGAGAACAAGGGCCTAGACAGCATACTCATACTAATCTCAAGAAGTCGGGCCCTGGCGTCTTTCCTCAGACCCGGAAGAGGGAACTCCTACCTGCTCATCGTGTCGTACATTTCCCGGCTGGTCCGACTTGGCACAACTGGCAGCAAGATATGCAGAATCATTGGATATATGATATACACAATTGCTTCGACGGTCAAGTACCGTCACAAATACAAGGTCATCGATTCAGAATCTCAATCCAAGCCCATGAGTTCGTTGTACAGCGACTTTCTGGAATTTTCAGATACTACTAAGTAGAGAATCTCGACTGACTCTTGACGTGGACCGTCGAAAGGTCAATATGTGCCTGGCATACATCATAATACGGTTACACGGCGGGACATAAGATAGACCTCGTTCATACACCGGTTCATCACGTGACTTGAGGCCAGAATGCATGATTTCGGCTCGTAACTTTACTTCAAATTAGAATTAGCAAAATCTGTTCCATGATTTTGTAGACACATACTACGAGTCAGTTCGGCAACTCGATGTTGGGGCGTATTTGCCAACATCTCAAAATGAGTTCTCTCGGCACGTTCTCTCGGCCAAGCAGAAACAAGGCGGAGCTCGAACCTTCCTCACCTACTGACCAGCACCCAAGATGGATTGGATCAATCCTCACCTCCACAAGGTGATCTACTCATCGGTCATCACTGCTATATCTATCTGTGGCCAATTTATTACTGTCCTTATGGCTACTGAACCATCTACCACTACCCCAGGTGAAGCAAAGGCACAGTGGAATACAGCAGAGACCAATGCCCTTCTTGCCCATCTCCTCAACAACATCTCCAAGGCAGGTGATGGCAGGAATTTCAAGACCTCTACCTTTACATCAGCAGAAAATGCCCTTGCAGCAGCTGACATACTTACTGCAGGCCCTCCAAAGACAAGTAAATGCTGTAGAAATAAATGGAACTCAGTGAGTGCCATGAAGTTCTCTAACTGCTGTTCTACTAATAATCACCCCTATACTAGCTCAAAGCAACATATTGAGAGATCCAAAACTACTGTAATGTCTCAGGAGCTCATTGGGACAATGTCGAGGCCACTGGAATTGAAGGAGCAGCTGTGCTGGAGGTATTCAATAGCTATGTCGGATCAAGCATATGTCACCCCTATCCAAAGTCATCATGATCTAACACTTCACAGGCATCCCACAGCTCATTGCGGCAGTTTGCCAACAGTGGGTGGGTGTTCTATGATAAGGTAGCTGAGATCCTACTGCATGGCATCGGTGCCCAGGGCAGCCACGCATCTCATCCAGCTGCAGCTAAGCTCCGGTACTTGTTGATGATGGTCCTGAGCCTGGCACTCAGGATATCATTACTGCTGCGGTCACAACTTCCATCACATCAGCTGCCAGCTCTAGTATGAACCCTCCTGCTGCCAACTCCAATATGGATCCTCCTGCTGCCACCTTCACTTCCCCCTGTTTGCCTGCTGTGCCTCCTTCCACCTTCACTTCCCCCCATTTGCCTGTTGTGCCTCCTTCCACTACTGGATCTAGTATTGACACCAGCAAATGCACACACGATGATGCGTTATTTGACAGGGAATCCATGATATCTACTCATCCATCACTTTCTGGTACCTTGGCGTCCACCACGCTGGTATCAGTACCATCTGCTGCAAAGAAGGCCCAGTCTGCATGCTGTTTTGATAGTGCGGCCTCAATGATGACCAGTGCAACTCAAGGGTCAAAGCTCACACCTGCCACTGCAGTTGTTGGAATGCAAGGCCCCATCAACTGCATTGGCAACATTCTTGAGAAGGCTGTCACCACAGCCCAACCTGTGCCTATGCCTCTCCCTCCCCTCCTCCTTCCTTGACTGCCCTTGAGCGTGCTATGGCAATTATGCAGTCTGCAGATGCTGGAGTGTCTGCAGAGAAGCAGGGTTAGTTGCTCCTCATGTTCACAAGCAATGAGTGGGCAGTGGAGATTTACGTGCAGAGCCCACCTCCAGCATGCTGGTCTTATGTTAAGGCACTTCTTGAATCTCACATTGCAAAGCAGATGTAACACTGATATCTCGTCTTTTGTTTGTCCAATGTATCACACTGTTTTCTCTTCATTTGTCCCACTACTTTCTTGTCACTGTTGTCTGTTGTCACACTATCATTTTGGTCATGTAGAGTCAGGTTGCAATACATCTGTGATCTAAGCATTGAATACAATTGTCCTAGTTTGTACCTTCAACCATGTGCACATGTCATATACCATACTTCTGATCTCAGATCCGGTCAATCCTACTTCCGTCCGGTCCACAGATCCTGTCCAGATCACCCATCCCAAAAACTCCTACTTCTCGCACTCTAACTCCCTTGTGGACATCTGTATCTACCTCCTTTCAGCAATCCTCCTGTCTCCGGGTATACTGGCTGTGTATATTCCCTTCTGCTTATTTGATCCGTTACCTGTGTCTCATTTCTGACTCGCGCTTACTGATCCACTGTGCATTAACTAATAGACTTCTGTTATACATTGTACATAGCCCTCGGTCCCAGACTTGCTGATTATCCGTGCTAGTTACTTCCAGTATATAAATCACTTGTAAATCTCTGTAGAACCTTAGTTCGAATATCATCTTAGATTCTGCTCATTCTGTTCCTCCAGACTTGAGTTACTTCCAACTCCAGTTTATCTTCCGAGACTTAGGATTGATTCCTACAGTCTACATCTCTAACTCTACCTTGTTAGTCTACCTCTGTTAGTTTCTAGTTAAGGGACTCATTCCGAGACTAGTCTTAATCCTCATTCCATCTCCATGTTCTGGATAACCTTCAGATGTCCAGATCTGCCATGCTACCACTTCCGGATCTTCAGATGTATATCCTCCCTCTGAAATAAGGGGCATTACTCGGGAAAGGGGCACAGTGCACAAACTGAGGCCAAAGCCCTTCAGATCTCTTACCCTTTGAGTATGGTCTTAACAGCACATCCTCATCTGTGCCCTCGACCTCATCCAGAATCTCGTCAGCATCAAACTCAGATACAAAGTCCTTATCATCTACATCATTGCCTGCTAGTGCTCATTCATGTAACATTTGCACATATTGAGCCCACATGCCCTCAGCAATACAATTGCGCAAATGGCTCATTGCATTGTCTGGCGCTTCTTTGTCATGTACCACTGTGTCAGGTGGCTCAGCCTCGTCCTCAGCCAGATCCTCATCTGAGTTGGCATCTGGGATAGGACCCTCCTGTGAGTCATGCAGGTGTATGAAGTTATGGACTGCACATAGAGCAGCTGGAATTTGTGCTTGGATATCTAAGTTATACCTTGGCGCGAGTATAAGGATGCAAAAGTGATGTTTTAAGACCCCAAAAACATGTTCAATGATGTTCCTTGCCATGGTGTGACAAATATTAAATAGCTCTTCTTTATTGCATAGTCTGCCGTCAATGTGAGTACCTCAAAGATGGTGCTCAGAAGAGCACAAGCTCACCTAACGCTCACTCGCCCTGATGTCAATTTTTATCAATAAAACTTACCATGTCTTCAAGGGGCCACCTCCTATGAGAACCTTCGGACAGTTGACGGTGTTTTATGTGACACTTTCAAGGAGGCATGTCGGTGCAGGGGTCTGCTTGAGGATGATAATGAATGGATCCAGTGCTTGCAGGATGCCTCTCATATGAGTACTGGACATGGCATGTGCAACCTCTTTGCCATCATCCTCATACACTGCAACCCTACAGACCCACTCAGCAAGATGATATTGGACACCACAGTAGGGGATCAGAAGTCCATGGCGTAAAGGATACCTGGCATCAGCAAAAAAATATTTACCTTCAGAGATCTGAAGGTCTTTGTTGTATGCAGCCTCAAAAACATGTGCATCAGTGGCAGATCCCTCCCAACCAGTGAGAGCATAGGTAAAATTCATGTCAAAGTCGCATGTGAACAAACAATTTTGAGAGACGAGACCCTTGTGATCACAATAGGCAGCACATTTGAGTGCAGGAGGTGTAGCATGGATATGACTCCCATCAAGCGCACCAATGGCATCCTTAAAAAAGGGCCAGAATTTGGGATTTTGGCAAATTCTCTTTGAAACAGCTTCATCTGATGGCAGATGCACATAGTTTGAATAAAACAGTGGGGTTGAGAAAATGGAAATGAGGAGCATTCTGTGAAAGTATCTAGATATATAGTGAGATGAATGAGTCCAGTCCATGAAAATACAACACTCACCAAGAGATTGTTTCATTAGAGCGCTAAAACCTTTCTCCAATGTGCCTGACAGACAGACCAGTAACAGCAGGATATAGGAATATGGCAAGCTGCTCCTCAAGGGAGATGAGCTTGGAATTGGAATATCCAAGGGCACATAGTTCTGACATGAGTTTTGCAAAGACATGAGTGTGCACGCCAAGTTCACAATGAATGCGTTCTGGATGACCAGTGATTAATTCAATCACCCAAGCTTCACTAGTTAGCGCTGATGTATGGTAGGTGTTACAGTTGTACGTGCCCCTATTCATTTTCCCTTGGTTTCCTTACTTGTATATCATGTCACATGACTTGACTCATATGCTCAACACATCTGTACGAATACATGCCTTCCTTATTAGGATACGCAGTTACATTCTCATGGTTACTTGGTCTGTGCGCATATATCTACCTATTTAAGCACAGTGTACTTGTAGTAGACTCTTTACTTTAATCTTACTGGGTTTTACCTGGAAATCTCCTTCACTTAGATCTCCAATCTAAGTCGTCTTGAATCATCTCTAAGTCTAAGCACTCCTTAGCCTTAGTCTCTATTCTTGCAGAACATCTTAGATTTATCTTTGAGGCCGAACCTTTGATCATACTCGGAACGCATTCCTTGTACGTTCACCTTGTCCTCTTCTGGACATTGTAGGAACTTCCCAGCAGACCGGCTGTGTCTTTTCACTGTCGCTGGTGATGCCACCCCAGTTCGTAACAGTAGGGTTCTGGGTCCATTGAGTACATAGATGCTACAAGACTGCCGGAGGCATGGATGAAGATGCTGAGTAGAAGCATCACATACTGTATGATCCTATGATACTGCTGTGATGTGTGTTGAGAACGAAGCCCTGGAAAGACTTCAGGTAGGGACTCCATAGCGAGCATTCACGACTCAAGGATCAAGGACCAGAACAGAGCATATATTTGAGCTCCACCTGGCAGAGAGAACATGCTGAGAGAACTCATTTGTTCCAGATGCACATGTTGGCATATACGCCCTAACATCAAGTTGCCGAACTGACTCTAAAGCACCAAGTGGACTTGGAAACCAATTTCCTTCCTCAACCAGCTCAAAAGCCATGAATGCTCATCACACACAGGATCACTTCATGCATCCAAACTCCTGAGCAGGCTAAGGTCTGAGTATTTTAATCCCCCTTGATCGGCTCCAGCAGAGCCCGGCTATAATTAGCTGCGCAATGTACCAGAAAAGCAGCTTTGATTCTCATAGTCCCAAAGATTCTGTTTATCGCAGAAGAGGTCGAGAAGGAAGGCTTTGAAAATGCTGTGGGGATTGAGCGAACTTGTACCTTTTGTTTGGTCATTGCTATTGTGCGTGCGTCTATGACGAAGGTGCTCATGATTACTAGGAGCGTTGTGTCGATGCAGCGTCGCTCCCACAAAATGGTATGCCTGCTCAACCAGGCTATTCACCACATTGATGAACACTTGTGCTCGTTGTTGCCAGGGTCATCATGAAATGCTGGAAGAGGTCAACCCTTTTAAGGCATGAGGCCAACCACCTCTTTGCTTACGAGGTGTGCCTGCGATGGGACTGGTTTGTCCTTGAGTTCACTTCGTGGCTCACGTATCTTTTGTGGATCGTGAAACTTGATTCAGACTACTCTTGGGCTGGTTGTTGTGAATTTTTTCCTGGTTTCTCCTTCGTGGAGTGTGTTTTCGGAGGGAATATGTATTTGTGATCGGACGATTCAGATCAGTGGCGGACATTGCTTAGTCGGTTAAATGTATGATTATAGTTTATGAGGGATGGAACTTTGGCATGACATCGGCCTAGATTGAATCAGCCAATTCAAAAGCTGTGAATGCTCATCGACGAAAATCAATGGTGTGGATGTCATCAGGTTCATAACCAGCATGTAAGACTTCTTGTAGGATAGGGGCTTTGCTAGCTTTATAATTTGCTGTTGGTTCAGTTTCAAGTTTCACCCTCATGAACCAGAATATGAAACCTCAGTTTCTTTCTCTCACTGATGATGTCCATGTTTATATTCTGACTTTCCTTCCTTACCGAGACATTCTTTGGTGTACATCCGTGAGCATCATCTTACTTGTCACCATGGACACCCCTAAGTGGAATCACTGACAATTATATTACAGGTATGTAAAGACCTTCGCCAAACATACTCGTCGTCTTCTGAACTTTAGTACATCGTTGAGCTTGGTGATCAACAATTGCTCCCTGTCGATCTCCGAGTCGATGACCACACTCCTATCTCAGAGCGTTTACAGCTCCATCAGGAAATTCACACATTCCTTAACATGCTTAATCAGCTTAACTCACTTATCTCAAAACTTGTTTGCTCTCTCTCACATCATTCACCTGGCATATCTTATATTTTTTGAGTGCGAAATACAATAAAACATGTATATTAATATATTTCAACTTTTTTTTTCTGAATTCATTCACATTGAAATTTTGGACAAGTAGATTCAATTTCACCAAGGCAGTTAAGTGTAAATAAGTCCACATAAGGGCACGTCAAGGAATGTGTGAATTTCCTGATGTCCTGAGGGACCAGGCCCACTCATGGTTCAAGTTTGGTACTCGGCCTGTTCAAACGGTCATTATACCAGAAATATTCTGTTTTGAGGATAATATTTTTTTTTTCAAATGGCTGTCTTTGCCTCTGCAAAAGTGATGGTCTATCAGGCTTCGCCAAGATCTTTTCAGTAGTACCAGAACCCTCGCAACAAAAAAATTGACCGTGAGTGGTCTTCAAGATCGCTATATTCACTCCCCAACGCACGGAGCATTGGTGTGTTCATGGACCCAGAGCAAAACCTGCTTGCTGCCGCGTATGACATTATTGGTGGGTCGGGTGTTTATATCGATCTTTTAGCTTTGGATAGAGATGGTGCCCACCCCAAAGCTGCTGGAACAACACTTATTGTTGAGAGAATCGACATGTACGCATGGTACCTACCCCGGAGGATTAACCTCCGGGGGTTCATTTCCTATTTTACTTATCTTGTCGCTTCTTGCACCTTCGACACCGTATGCTACCCGTGCTTCTTCCGTCTCGCAGCCTTCTTGCGCACTCGTACTTAAACACTTCCTTGCCCGTGTTCACACCTCAGCGTTGTCTATCATCCGCTGAGGTATGTTGACTGTTTTCACTCGTACTTACTCTTGCTGACTCGTACCTAGACTAAGTCGTCTAGGTAATCATAATATCATTAGCATTGTCTATCATCCGCTGAGACTAAGTTGTCTAGGCTCCTTTAGGTTATGAGCCCTGAGCTCTAAACAAGCTCGGAACCAGGAGACCCACGACTTTTTCCTTCTTCGAAATCTCATACGCTCCCCACTGTGGGTCAAATTTTAAATCTTAATATTCTGCGTAACTTGTCATCTCATCAACATGGGAAAGTACGACTACATTACGGAGCTGACTGGTGCAGATGAATATCCCACTTGGCGACGCGCAGTTACTCTGGCCCTGCAAGGCGATGGTCTCTGGAACCATTGCAGCACTGGGACCGACCCTAATGACTTCGCTGAATTCGCCTCCGTCATGCCTAGACCGGCTGCCGCTGGAACTATCTCTGCCACCGAAAAACAAAGCATGATCGACTGGATCAAAGAAGACGCGCAAGCCAAGGGTATCATTTGCAGGAAACTCTCTGCAGACGTTCAAGGCCTCTTGAGTGAAACCTGGACAGCGAGAGAACAGTGGAACACTCTCGCTACTCACTTCGGACGTCTGGACGTTACATCCCAGTTTGAACTTCGCGCACAACTCTTTGCTGAAAAACTTAAAGATCCAGACGATGCGCCCCGCTACATCAGCGTGTTCGAGAATGCAAGACGTCGCTTTGCAGAAATGGCTGTGCTCATCACCGATGACGAAATGGTATTTCTTCTGCTCCACGGACTTCCTCTCACTCCAGAATGGCTTATATTCAAACGTATGACCATGAACCTCTACAGTTCTCCTCCCGCGACATCCTCCTCCACTACACCCGCTCCATCCAAGATGACGTTCGCCTCCATCGTGACCTCTCTCTCTGAAGAAGCTAACAGACTTCGCGGAGAACTGAAGCTCAACGGCCCTGGGTCTGAGTATGCGAACCCACATCCTTCAAACCGCAGGAAGGGAAGACGAACCCAAAGACGGGCATACGGATTCACAAGTACAACCCCAAGGGGGTGTGCTGTGACAATCCCGTATGTACTGGACTACCGCGCTCTCTCACTCACGATCGAGAGCACTGTTTTCAACCAGGAGGCGGTATGGAAGGTCAGGGAGGGATTAGGAACAGAGACAGAGACAGGGACAGAAAGCCCAGTAAGAAGTCGGATATCGCTGCTGCTGCTAACAGTAACGACACTCCCGCGTCCACCACTTCGTCCTCCTCGGCCACCAGTGCTGCTGCAAGCGAATATAAGAATCTGGCATGCGCCATGATAGAGGAACTCCCACTCGAACATGAGTCCGACACCCCGTCCTTTGACGATATCGCATGCATTGCGCAACAGACGCTCTCGACGATCCTGGACTCGGGCACAACCTCCAACTTGATCATGGACCGAAGCTACTTCTGGACATATTCAGAGAGCATGCGTGTGACAGTAAAAACGGCTAACCATGGTCATCTCCCAACCTCTGGACGGGGCAACTGCGTCGCGGACCTCACCCTTGGCAATCGCACATTCCGGGTCACATTCACTGACTGTCTGCACGCCACAGGTGCCATGATCAACCTTCTCTCTGTCGGGCATATGCTCAAGAAGAAATGGTCATGCAACTTCGAGCACTCACCAGCGCGATGTCAACTCAAATACCATGGAGAGGCCCTGGGCGAGATTCCAATGACTGGGAACCTCTTCTTCATAGACCTTAAATTCATCTGTCCAGCTGAGCAGCAATCCCAACGCGACATTCCACGCGAACTCTCTGCCTTTGCCCGTACACCACTGTCCTGGAACTTGTGGCATGCCCACATGGGACATCCGGGTGGCGACGCCATCAAACGGATTGCTTCAGCATCCACTGGTATCAAGGTCAATTCGTCGGATCCCCTCCACAGGTGCGAGTCGTGTATCATTGCGAAGCACCCACGCAAGCCATACCCGCCCTCTGAGACACCACACGCCTCTCACATGCTCGAACTCATCCACTTGGACCTCTGTGGCCCTTTTCCCATGTCGACTCCTCACGGAAAACTCCACTTCATCCTTTTCCTCGACGACCACTCCAACCTGCTCAACCTCCAGCTCTTAGCGACGAAGGACCAGGCCCTGGACGCATGGCGTATCATCAAGGCTCATTGGGAAAACCACTCAGGACGTACCGTCAAGGTGTTCTGGTCCGATAATGGTGGGGAGTTCATCAGTAAGGCATTCACTGAGGCCCTCTCGATGGCTGGCATCGAGTGTCAGCTGTCTGCACCCTATGCACATCAGCAAAACGGCAAGGCAGAACGCGCCATATGCACCATTGAAGGACGGCTCTTCGCAATGTTGGAATCGGCGGGACTACCTGCAAATTTATGGGGTGAGGCAGCCTTGACAGCGTGTTACCTCTGGAATAGAAGCACTTCCGTCACCCTCCCCCCCGGCATCACTCCCTTCAAGGTCGTCAATGGGCGGCAGCCTGACCTTGCACATATCAGGGTGTTCGGGTCCTGTTGTTTCGCGCGCATACCCTCAGAGCTTCAGGTCAAGTTGGGGCCGCATTCCCGCAAGGCCATTTTTCTTGGGTATCCTGAGGGTACCAAGGGATACCGCTTGCAAGATCAAGCCTCTGGTACTTTCTTTGTTGCACATGATGTAATTTTTGATGAACGTCTCACGGACCACGCATCCGATTCAGACTCAGATGATGCAGACGATGTGCCTGCTTCTGCCGCGCCTGCAACTCCTCCAGCTTCCTCCCATCAAACGACTCTCAGCCATCTCACTCCTCCTGCACCAGCTCTTCCCGATCCTCCCGTGCGTCGTTCTGCGCGAACCAAGATGCCCACCGCTGCTGGTGAAGCGTGGGCTGCAGGCATAGCCCAGACGAAGGCTCGTCTTCAAACCCTACGTGAGTCCCATGCAGCTCGAATTGCTGCTGTTCCGTCGGGTGAGGGGGTGACTGAGGCTGAGAAAGATGGGGTAGAGGATGAGGAGGAGAACCTCGAGGAGATAGAGCCCAACACTGACGTCCCAGAGGTTTACGCCAACGTCATGATAGAAGAGCACGCCAACGTCAGTATCCGCAGTGACAGAAAGAGAAACCCCAACGACCCGAACTACGACATGAAAATCCCACCAGCTACTTATGACGAAGCCATGCTCCGTACCGATCGAAACGAATGGCTTGCTGCCATGAAAAAGGAACTCGGAATCATGGATGACATGCACGTTTACCGTCTTGCTCCTCTTCCAGAAGGACGCAAGGCAATAGGGAACCATTGGGTCCTCAAGTTCAAGGAGGACAACAAGGGCAGATCATCTTACAAGGCGCGCCTTGTCGCACAAGGATTCTCGCAGATACCCAGCATGGACTATGGGGCGACTTTTGCGCCAGTACTAAAGACAGCGTCCCTACGTCTTATCGCAGCCCTTGCCTGCAAGAATGACTGGGAGCTCCATTCGTTCGACGCCACGCGTGCCTTCCTTTGGGGAGTATTGAAGGAGGAGATTTACATGCGACAACCCAAGGGGTTTGAGGAGGGGGACTGGCAGGTGATGGTGTGGCGGATGCTTCGTACAATCTACGGATTGAAGCAATCCGCAATGGAATGGTACGAGCAGGTTAGGGAGGTCATGACCGAGTTGGGGTTCACTTGTTGTCCTGTCGACTACGCCGTTTTCCTCTTTGACAACAGCTCTTCCGGCACACGCATAATCTGCATCATTGGGTTTCACGTCGATGATGGGATGGGGACCTCTAACTCGCCTGCATTCCTTGCCTGGGTCAAGCAGAAGATCCACCAGCGCTTCGGCATCAAGGACATGGGACCAATCACCAAGTTCATCGGCATCCAATTCGAACAGAGTCGCAGCAGTCGTCAATTGTGGATGCATCAAGGTGAATATATCACCTACCTCCTCAAAGAGTATAACCTTCTCGACTGCAACCCTGTTCGTCTCCCCCTCGATTCACACCACCCTTTTGGCAAGCCCGATGACGTCTACGAGACCATCCCTAACCTTCCCACTCTATTTCGCAAACTCATTGGCGAGCTGCTCTACCTCGCCATATGCACACGCCCAGACATATTGTTTGCAGTGAACTCCCTCGCTCAGCACAACTCCAAACCACACCCGTCACATTACGCAGCAGCAAAGCGTCTGCTCTGCTATCTCTCTGGCACTATCAACCTTTGCCTGCACTACGGGGGTGCGAATGTGAATGACGGTCTTCACGCATACTGCGATGCAGACTGGGCCAGCTGCCCAACAACTCGTCTGTCCATCTCAGGTTACGTGTGGTTCTACGCTGGAGGCATCATCGCCCATGTATTGAAAAAGCAGACAACTCACACTCTTTCCTCCACGGAAGCCAAATACATGGCTGTCACGCATGTCATCCAAGAGGGTCTTTGGATCAAGTCGCTCATCGTTTCACTCCATATCCACCTCCCTTTTCCCATCGTAATCTACATGGACAACACTGGCGCGATCTCACTGTCCACTGAGGCTCGTAATCACATCCGCTCTAAGCACATTGACGTGCGTTACCACTTCATACGTGAACACATCGAACACGGTACATTCCTCCTCAAGTGGCTTCCTTCTCACAAAAACACCGTGGACATCTTCACGAAGGCACTTCCCCGTCCTCTCTTCGAGAAACATCTGCCCGGCCTCCAACTCCTGTCTCGGTGAGGGGGTGTGTTGAGAGAATCGACATGTACGCATGGTACCTACCCCGGAGGATTAACCTCCGGGGGTTCATTTCCTATTTTACTTATCTTGTCGCTTCTTGCACCTTCGACACCGTATGCTACCCGTGCTTCTTCCATCTCGCAGCCTTCTTGCGCACTCGTACTTAAACACTTCCTTGCCCGTGTTCACACCTCAGCGTTGTCTATCATCCGCTGAGGTATGTTGACTGTTTTCACTCGTACTTACTCTTGCTGACTTGTACCTAGACTAAGTCATCTAGGTAATCATAATATCATTAGCGTTGTCTATCATCCGCTGAGACTAAGTCGTCTAGGCTCCTTTACTTATTGTGTCCCCTGGGCTACCCAGACGCCAGGACACAGACTTTGAATACTGTGAGCCTGACGAACATCAGAGGAACTGGAGGCTCAAGAGCCAGGGGGGCATGTTGCCCTCTGGCGCCAGCTGTCACCGGATCATGATCCACTACCTATAAAGGAGTTCCGGTGATGGGTACAAATTTGGGACTGGCAATACTCCACAATGTCCGATGTGAGTGAACCATATCAAAGGTAGCTGGAGCAGTTCGGAGTTGACGCTCGACTTAGTGTGTCCTCAGTGGCACACTGACAGGCACTTCACGCAACTTCATCAATTTTTGTTTCCTCGGAAGCAATAGATTCCTGATTATCATGAATGACAATTTGAAGGTCTATTCAATCGAAGATATGTCCAAGGCGCCGCAATTTCTGGTATGTTTCCTGTTTCCCGGCACAGGAGTGGAGTGCATGGAATGCTACCCTCCAAGTTTGAGGAATAATCTTGCACCTACTACCCAACGAACAATATGGACCTCCGACCCTGCACATCGATTGCTATCCTTGATCATATTACCTCATCTTCTCCACTTTGTTATTTCCACCAGTATTTTCTTCCAGCTCGACTCCTCTGAAGGAGTGGCAACAGAAATACCATGGAAAATTGAGGCCCTTCAAATTCTCGTATTTTTGATGCATTTGACTTTGATGTTTGCGGGAATCCAGTCCTGAGTGTCATGCCTACAGTCGAAACGGTTGACGATGACGACCTCAGGAAGGATAGATTGCAATTGCACATGCTGGACTTCAGCTCATCAGCTGTTAAGCACAGGCGAGGTCTAGGACGAGTGGTGACAGCCATCTACCGTGGACTTGCAGGGAGAGTTGGTAACAACTTTCCTGCCTTATGTCGAGGTGTCATGCACAAAGTGGACTCACGAAGCAACCGCCATATGGCTTGATAAATATATATACTTCATGACGAAGATACGGAAAGTCCAGGTTTTTCCCTGACCCAAAGACGTCCGGGGTCATTTTTAATCTACAGCTCGAGCTTATGACTTGAGGTTTAGCATGGGGTCTCTATTGGCTAGTTGTGAATAGTTTGACGTATACTGACACTGGCTCGCACAGGATTGCCCAAGAAATGATGAATCAAAGTATCAATAAGATGCGACACTCGCATACTATTTCACAGATTTACACCTCTCTCTAAGTATTGGCACAGGTAAACCAGCGGGTGTCGAGGGTCGTGTACACACAAGGATATAAATGTGTACGGGTCTTGCCATGGGTATGAGTGGGGGTGTGTCTGTGAATGAGACCATTAATGATTGAGCCGAATGTCTTCTTGATCAGAGCCTAGCGGACACACCAGCGATATGCATATAGGTGAGATTCAAATTGCCGTACCGACCCAAACGAGACACCAGTAGGGATATTGAATACAAGCGAAAAGGCAACGCCCAAACTGGTTCCGGATTCCACGCTTATAAAGGGTCGACGTGTTACAGACACCAGCAAGTTGATTGGCAATGCGATGATCGACTGTAATCCTTTTACGTTCAGCTCACGAGATGATACCGAAAGCTTGATGGCCGAGCGACTGATACGAGCAAGCAGACCCCGTTGCATATCGTGCTCGAAGTGGACAACAGGAACTTTTGGAGGAGGCAGTTCGATATCAACCTTAATGTGTCTCGTGCGAATCCAAGGTAAAACATTGCTAAAACTACTGTGAGTAACGCAATTGAGAAGGCATGTAAGCATTACTTGCAGGATGAACATTCCGACGGTGTGGCAGAATATCTGTTATTGGACGACGTATTTCTCTCAACGTGGTCGAACTTTCCGTCTGCAGTATTATGATAGGCATTGGTCATGATACTGTGCTGATTTCTGAAGGGGTATACGGTATACTACTTCAGAAATTAGCACAGTTGTAAGATCTTCTACCTTGGGGTTGAATCCACAGGTCATGCACAAGGAAGTCCATCCGAAGAAACGGTGATTCTGTTCGAATATACTAGGGATGTGATCAGTGTGATCAGTGACTGAAAAGAATAGACCAAATACATACAATGTTGTGAAGACAGTACAGACTGCGTACAAAGAAAAGTTCAGAATGACTCTACGTCTCACCCCGGTCCGATTGAGCTGACAGTCCCAAATAGTCGAGAACACCTTAGGGACCACATTGATTTTGGCGGAACAAGAAATAATTACACAGGCTATTCCAGATGGGGTAGAGGCAGTTACATAATTGAATACTGACGATGAATCGATCGACGACGGATGAGACAAGGTAACGTTGCGGCTGTTGTCGTTAAAAAGGTCATAATATACAGAAGTCTACATGGTAGCGTGTGTACAAATCGAATCATTGGTAAGCCCAATCGACACCGGCGTACCCGTACGGGTATGCATGTAAATGAGAACGTGGAAAATCCTTGATATCAAGCTACCAGAGCAGGAAAATAATCAAAAGGCGCATATGCCTCAGGCTGTAGTGCATTTACGAGAACTAAAGAAAACTCATAACATGGTACTGATGCCTACGAGAGCGAAAATTTGCTTGATATGTTATGGTGAGCAGACAACAGAATGCGAAAAAAGGAAACGAAAATAAAAAAACTACGGAGGCCTAACACCACCGACAGCCTATGCAGTATACATGCGTTTCATCCATCGCACGCATCACCGCAGCGATGCCTTGGACGTCTTCGCGCTGACCAGCCCTCCCCCCATCCCGGCATCATCGTCAGTCGCAGCTTGGTTAGCGCTCGCGTTACGGATGGATGTAAGCACCTCCTTGCAGTACTTGAGTTTGTCTACAAGGCGCTGGTTGAACTTGGCTTGCTCGGGATCTGAAACAGGAGGTTGTAGAGACAGTGCCATAATTTCACTGAGCGTGAATCGCGCGATCTTGTAGTTCTTGTCAATATGCGTCACCAGTAAACCATGGGACGAGAGGATGACTTTTGAGTGATCGTAGAAATTGAACTATATAAACCCAGTGTCAATTGTCAAGCCCATGAAGGAGTAAAATGAATGACCTGAAGGACGTCATGACTCATCTTGAACACGATAACGTGTTTCATACGCAAATATTTCTGTACGAAATCCATTCCCTTTGTGCGGTCATGGTCCTCGAAAGTGTATTCGTAGTCACCGTATAGGCGGTCCATGATGTAACGCTCGAAATGTTTGAGAAGGTAGACCTTGTTCTTGAGGTCCTCGGGAAACTCGGTCACAGAATAGTTCTTCCTAACGTAGACAGTTCCGTGGCGTCGAGAGGAAATGTAGTCAAAGTGACTGGGACATACGTCAAGTCGTGTAAAAATCAGAGGTAGATAAGAACTCACTGCTTATCTGCTGAGAGAATAAGGGTTGTGCTATCATTGAAGTGCACACCGACAGACCCATCCGTCAAAGCATAACCCATTCCGTACTTATTGCAATAATCCACCCACGACACGATGAAAACGCGCTCATCAGGGATGGTGGTATCATCGCGAGGATCACGGAACAGCTTGCCGGCAGCCTTCGCGTCAAATGCCTGCGTCAAAGTCTGTGCAGCGGCATCAAATCCATTAAGCTTTGCTTGCTGAGATTCCAAGTGCACGTCCTGCGCTACAGTTTCCTTGCGCTCTCCGCGCATCGGCTCCTTGCCCTTCGGCTCCTTGCGAGCAGGAGGTAGATTCTCCTGCTCTTCATCAAGGCGGTGTGTGCCAAGACCAGTAACAGGAGCCATCTGGGCCACAATTCTCGCCTTCTGCGATTCGAGCTCCTTCTGTCTCTGCTGATCATGGTTTTTCTCCCGAGTTCCTCGAGGCACATCATTCTCTTCTTCTATGTCTTGTAATCCACGTGCAGTGCGCACGTTCCGTAGAGGTGATTTCGTGTCCTTCGCTGCTTGGAGTTTCCTGAACAGAGGCGACTCCTTGACTCCATTTGTTGACATGACCAATGGCTGCCTGGCAGAACTAAGCAGCGCAGAGATAGGACTACCCGGCTGAACAGCCTTCTGGAACTCCTTCTCTTGCTGAGCGATGGTCGACGTAATCGGATTCTTCGCCTTGTCTTCTGGAGCCGACGGAACCGCTATGGTGGAAATATGGTCATCATCCAGCCACACAGCTTTCTTGAGCTTCATGAGGTTAACTACGGACATTGGGCGCGTAAGGTATCGAAAATCAGGGGGCGCGTCATGTGCCGAGACGGGGATAAATGGGGGGACAATGCCGAGGTCGATGAAAGGCGACTTAAGGATTTCAAGGAGAGTGGGACGTTTTGAAGGGTCAGGTGTTAAAATAGACGTGATGCAGTCCTTAGTATCGGGTGCAATGCGGCGTTCAGGTGGGAACTCATAGACGTTGTCGCGGATCCGTCTGCACGAACGGTTAATTGGAAATTACGGTGCAGGAAAGGTATGCCTCACGTATAAATCTCCTTGACGTCCTTGGTTTGGAAGGGAGGACGTCCGATAACAAGTGTGTACAATATGACACCAATCGACCAAGTGTCAACCTCAAAGCTGTGCCCGTTCGCAGTGTCAAACAACACCTCAGGGGCAATGTAGTTCGGCGTGCCACAAATAGTTTTCTTTCGTTCACCAGGGTTCTCGATCAAGGCAGCAAGACCAAAGTCGCCGACCTTGATGTTCATATTCGAGTCAAGGAATAAATTCCCAAGCTTAAGGTCACGGTGGATGACCTGGTGGATGTGCATGTAGTGGCATGCCCCGATGAGCTGTACAAGGAAGAATCGGGCCTCACACTCGCTGAAGCGACGACGACGACGGAGCATGTCCATCAATGATCCGCTGGTGCAGAGCTCGAGTGTCATGTAGACGTTATCGTCATCTTCGAAACATTCCTGGAAGCGCACAATGTTAGGATGAGCGAGCGAACGGTGTATCTTGATTTCCGCGTAGAGCTGAGCAAATAAAAGTGTCAAGATGCGAGTGAATGATCAGATGTGGTAAAGACTTGCCTTGGTCTTGGCTTTCTTCGTCTTCAGAGATGATTTAGTAACAACCTTGCAAGCAAGGTGTTGCGCGGCACTGTGACGACCGTCTGCCACCTCATAGACACGCGCAAATCCTCCCTGTTTGAAACATGAAGGATTAGTGTGTGTAAGGCGGCAATCAAGACAAATCCTACTTCTCCGAGAAATCCTACACGGTAGTACTGAACTTGTCGATTCTGATCGACGATTACTCTTGGGGGTGATGGAGGGTAGTCTTGCTATTCTGCCTGGGCAGAGGTGGGTCGGTTGGAGTTGCCTTGGGTTTCTCTTGTGGTTTTACAGGGGACGTCAGTTGAGGCTGATTGAGAACGTTTGCATTTGTGAAGGGGTGGCGACGATGAACGGGCTGCTGATCGGAGGGGGCGGGCATACGGGCGTGAGTGTAAGCAGACATTTCAACGGCCTAACACCTTGAAAGTCTGATGGATGCTTGCCTTGAGAAGAGAAGAGAAGAAGTACTGCTCAGAAAATGAACAGAACCAAAACAAGACCAACTTTAACTTACTCTTTGGCTGACAACAATTCGAGGCGTGGCTACCGCGTGTTTCGCGTGTGTATTATGTAATCTATCACGTGTAAAGTCAACATGCTCGTGACCGTTCAAAAACCCTAACCTTAGTCTGGGGTTCCATGATTACCAACTACCAAGTCTGGTGTAGCGACTCCCACGCATGACAGTTTGAAACACATGCGACTCTATTATTTAGAAAAGTGGGAACGATTCCTACTTCCTAGGCTAGGGTATGCTCCGAATAAGAGCCTGCGGTGGCGGCGTCGACGACCTTCCTCATCCCCTTAAACGTGACAATGGCCAGACAATAATTACCGGGTACCCACGTACCGACTTTCCGAGTCTTGCTGTGGACGCGAACTGTGGGGTCTTATATATCATCTACCAATTGATGGCCTTGGCACTGAAAACGTCTACAGGACCCATAATAATGTTGTACTCATTTAGTACATAACCCTAGAAATCTGCCTCTCGTAGGCAAGGGAAGGCTGACTCCCGGGAGAGTCACGACTTTGACCAATATTAGTAGTACTATAGGTACGCCGCTACTTTATGGTTGTGGCCTTCATTTTTTCCTACAGGATGAAAGAAAAACAAGATCTGACACAGGAATGGATTCCGCAACTCCCAGAATCAATGATTTGGATAAGTTGTCCATTGACCATATGGATTCATGATATATCTACTCGTATGAACACCCAACTCGTTACGTCTGACTCAATCATTGACATAACTTCAGACGGCCAATTGTTACCTAGTCATTCCTTCACCAGTCTTATGATAAGTTTGTAAGGCTATACCAGCATCAGGCAAATATTCAAAACTGTTCCTCGAAATCCGCAAAGAATGCTCCCCGGAAGATGCAGTACCACTTCTTCCAGGCTTTTAGCCCCACCAAGGCCTCCACACAGCTTTGGTCTACTTCGACGATGCCAAATGATTCTACAGGACCCGTGCGTTAAGTAGGACCTTCTTTTGATCATGATCTATCAAGGAAGGTCAAGACACATCTCCATATCACGGATGACATTCCGGCTGCAGTATCAGAACCTTCTGGTCGCCCCACGAAATACAAGGTACATGTACCGGATGATGATGATGATCACGATTCCATCCTATGCAAGACTTTCCAGTGCCCGCGGTGTTGTACTAGTAAACATTCCGTGTTCGACAATACACTGAACCTGTGCCCAACTCGGGAAACACGGAAGACTGAGAATGGTCAAATTGTGGATCCTCCGGGAGAGGAATAATTTTGTTCTCACACAATCTGTCACTTTCCGCGCGGCTCTACATATGCTCCTTCTGGCGATTCCAAGACACCCTAACTCCGACAGGAGAACTCAAACGCACAGATGCACAATTGACATATGACGTTGAGCAAGGCACTGGTATTTGCAAGGCCTCCTGTCCCCCTCACACCCCGGTAGGCGCCACTTCTACTGATGCCAGAGTGTCGCCAAACGCAACCCCATTTCCACTCCTTCCTGTAGTCGACTCCTCTAGGCTGCCTGTCGTGCCGATCGAACATACAGGACCATCAACAGAAAGCCTTGCATTCAACAACCCTCTTACCGCATGCCAGTTGTTGAGAGACACGTGTCATTGTCATCTAGTTTCATTCCATCGCTTCCCATCCTACCCTCAATCGCGCTGCGTGGTCTTTACTCAGCAACAGCCTGAGATGGATCTAACTTACTTGCAGACAACGGCATCTTGTCCTTCACCTTTTATCAATCCTCCATCGTACGGGGCAACCTTCAATTCTCACCCTCTGGCATTTCCCAACCTACTTGAACAAGTGCTTTTTGCCGAGTAGCCAGTCTCCACGTTTTCAGGACTCTTCCTCAGTGCCACTATGTACGACAGGTTTACCGCGGGACCATTCTGCTTTCCACTTGCAACTCGCTTCACATATCTTCTGACTACGCATCTTTTGTCAATAACGGTGATGTCCGTGCTAATACAACTCCCCTTCCGCAACCCAATGAATTGACCATTCCGATCGCATCGACGTAGAAATGACAGATACTAGCGTTAAGCATACGACGTTAATACTGGAGCAGTGCTTTGCGAAGCCTTCTGCGGAACTAGATGCGTTTGGGCCCTTCCTTGACTTTCCTCCTCTTCAAGTCACCACACTACGATACACTATACTTATACATGTGAATCTTCACGGAGTTTCTATAACTGTGTCTGTGGTTGTGCCTAGCTCCGAGGAAATCTCTGCGGACATTGAAGCTAGCTATTCTCAGCCTGCATTTTGTTTTACCGCGTGTCATTTTCCTACGGGTGTCGGACCTTCAGCTGTTCAGTCTGGGCTCGACCATAGTTCGCGATGATCTTCTAGCATTCTTGAAGCATACTCAACAATGATTTCGGCGTCTATACCAGAAAGACTTACCGACGTATCTGGTTCTAGATTCACATGTTCTAGTCCTTCTGAGATACCATCAGCAGAGCAAAATGTTGACGAGATTACCGCTCGGGAACGAGAGATACAAGGGACCTCCGGGCAGGCCAATTGCCTTCACACCATCCTTGAGAACGAGAAGTACAATTTTCGTAAGACTGGCTAATAGATATCGTATTTTGAAGAACATACAAGTTCTGCAGACCTCAAGGTAGACGTTCACGAACACGCTGCATTCCAGTCCATTTCTACCCCAAACAGAGTGATCCACGAGGAGACCGTTGTGCGGCGAGTCAGTCATGTTAATGATACCGTTTCCCAAGTCCGTTGCCACCCCAGTATATCGCACCGTCAGCACCGAGTATCAGGAGAGGCTCTGATGGACAAGAAACCCAGACAGACGACGATATGGAGACCGAACCAGACGACGACGATATGGAGACCGAACCAGACGACGACGCTAAGATCGGGTCATATGAACGAGAAGAATATGGACGCTGGAGTACTTGCCTATGCTATACTTGACATTCCACTTCCACCAGCGACAGTCGTAAGTGTTCAACTCCTCCGTCAACGGAAATGGAGGAACTCGTGTTGCAGTGAAGGTATTACCTGCATATGTGCAAAGAGAAGGCAGATGAACGTTGAAGGAACGAGGAAGACGGCAATGGGTACACATTGGACGTGGTTCAATTATTTATCGAGACAGTCACCTAATGGATCGTGCCATGGTAGCGCAAAGGTCATGCAAAGGGACATGAGAGATGGTATCATTCGAGCGGCCTTCACTCTCAGGCCAACTAGTACTTGCATTTATAACGGTATGAGTCCAAAGAACGCACAACAGTTTTGATAACTTAAGATGGAATGCATAATTCAAGTTATAAACAGCGCGTACCAATTACACGGGGTAAGGAAGAGCCCGGAGAGTATGACGTCTCGCCAGTGGCCCCCGGGTAATCGTCACTGTCTGACGAGAAAGCACGGCAATGGATTGCTGAGGATTAAGGCTACATATTGGTAACAAGCAGTACATAGCCTGACTGCATCACGGAACATAATCGGGTGTTGACTACAGTACATGGGGTAACGTCAATTGAAGTACGACGTGAGGCATGATGAATTCAAACGAAGGTTAGAAGAGATTTGGCCAGCAAAACTCTAAGACAAAGTTCAACATGATCGGTCTTCGAAAAATGAAAGGATTAGTCCTGAACGCCCAAATGTTCCCTGCACAATGGACAGGTCTGGTTCCTCGCCAGCCATGGAATCAGACATCTCTTGTGGAACCTTGCGGTACAATATAAGCCGACAGCCACTATAAGAACAAAGACAAGAATGACATACGCATGGCGACACTTTGCTCCCAACACGCCATGGTCCCCATTTTTGAACCGAGACAAGCAGATAGTACACTTCTGTATGTTCACACCCAGGAGCGATAATTTTAGCTTCACACGTCCATCACTTGTCACCCTTCGCCTCTCTAGTTCTACTAGTCCAACAAGACAGTTATCTAAACTGTCAGGATTGCGATGTAATGCGGCAGGACCGATGAAATCGGAGATGAGGAGGAGGGCCTGCGCATGTGGGTGACTTCAAGTACGGGCCCGAGAACTGTGCATCCCGAATACTCACGTCATAATTTGAGCCGTCATCGCGGAGATGATCTCCTAGGCTTCCAACGAGGCCAGTGATGTATTCGGGTGCAGGTGACGTGACTGTGCACGAAGATGGTAATGTGTTTGATGTTGGCGTGAGTGGCCCACGCGGACTGGAGCTGCCCACAGTGACGCTGTCACTGTCAATGTCGTCTTCGAGGTAGTCGATAGGGAGAGGCGGTGGAGTACGCGCAGGGGGAGTACGGTCAGGTATCATGGGTGTGCTGTCCGGGGAGAGGGGGTGTGCGATTTGGTAACGGGGGTGTACGAATGGGGAGAGGGGGGGTATGAGTGGCACTGCAGGGCTAGCTAGATCCAAGCTGTCGTCGTCCAAATCGATCAACAGGCCCTCGGGCACATGCAGGTTTTTGGGAATAGCCCTGGGGTGGTGTAAGATTGGAATAGTGGTGGAAGTTTTTCGAATCTGGTGTGCGGCCTACAAGCCATGTAAGAGAGGGTGATGTGGCTGGGGTTTGGGGTAAAGGACGGCCTGCATAGTGACGCCGAGGCGACGCAGGAGCAGGGCTATACGGAGGGGTATGCGACTCTGGGGGTGGGGTAGGCGGTCTGAGGGGAAGATGGCACTATACGCAGGCGCACTTCGCATCTCCAACTCGCGCGATAAGGACCGTCCACGATGAATGAGGATCTCCTCGCGGCGAGCTGGAGTCCGACGACGCGAGGACTCGCTCTGTTGCAGACCTAGTAGGCAACGAGTTATTGGGCGCTGGAATGGGTGTAGCAGGCGTCGCATTGTAGTCAATGTAAGTCACCTCTGAAGCCGATGTCGGAGAAGCTCTAGCATGTGCGCGGGTAGTCTTCGGAAGCTCTGGTTGAGCAACAGCACGAGGCGTCGAATGTGAACGAACATGCTCATGTTGGACTTGGTGAGTTCCCAAGTTCATCTGCGAGAAGGAAGTAAGTGCCCTTCCCACTGAAGGTTGGGATAAGGATAGGGATGACAGAGTCGGTGAGTCCCTTAACGTTATCCCACGTGTAGGTAGACGAGATGTCTCCAATTCCTCGCAAACGCCAAGATCCTGTTGAGAGAAGGATGGAAGTGTCCTTCCAACTGTGGCCAACGACAAGCTGGAGGAGCTAAAGAGGGAGGCGGAAGACGAAGAAATTGGGGATACTGGAGCGCTCGATGCACATGTGTGATCACTACGCAAGCTGGAATTGGTACGCCTCCGAACATGTCGATTTACAAATGGAGGAGAAGCCGGACGTTGAGGACGATCTTCAGCCGGAAGTGTAGTCCGAATGCTAGGACGGTATGGGTGTCGGTTTGTATTGGAGCTACGTGTATCAACGTCGGGATAAGCCCACGTCTCTGCAAAGCCTGAGCGTGGTGTTAGAGCCGGGCTTGGAGGGCTAGGGTGAGCGGGGGATTCTTCCAAAGAGGAGTGAGAGGAGTCGGTGCGATCCAGGACTTCCCAGTCCTCTAAGGGTTCAGCACCTGCGCGCTCTTTCTGCTTCCGATGGAAGAGCTTTCGAGAAAAATGGTGATCTCCGTGACCGTGAAGTGCGGAAGGCGAAGATAGATTGAGGAGTGAGGGTGTGCTCTTGAAGAATGGATTGGGGTTACGCAACAGTGATATGACAGATGACGAGGGTTGTGGTGACTGGGATCTATGGAATATTCTCGATGGAGAAAGGGGAAGGCTCGGCAGAGGTAGTTTGTGTTTAGGCGTAACCGGAGAAGATGCATCAGATGCCTGCACACTGCGGTCATCAGGATATGGATCTTGATCCTCAGGAATCCTGAGTGACAATCGAGAGTTCGCGAAACGAGACTGAGAAGTAGGGCTTCGTTTTGGAGCCTGACTAAATAATCGGGTCCGCTGCGGCACGGCTGGAACATGTGATTCCGCCGACCGCTGATGGTGCCTCGTCACCCTTTCCTCGAGAGGAACTCCACGTTGTCGATCCATTTCCCATCTCTGAGGTGGATCTACGTCTACGAGCTCTATGCTTGATTCGTCATCATCAAGTAGTGCCCTCTGCTGTACTGGCACCGGGAAGGCGCAAGAACCTGATGAAAGATTCGGCGCAAGCGTGGGACTTGGCGTATGTAAGGGCATCATCAAAGGCGATAACGCAGGTGCGGGTATCGATAAATGGGTCGCTGTAGCTGCGGATATCGGTGGATCTGTGTGCATAATGATGTTATCATGCGTAACTGAGGGCTGTGTAGAGCCCGAAGAGGAGGTGCGATTCGCAACAGGAAAATGTTCTGGGTGCACATGAATCCCAGCCACGAATGTAGATGAAGCAAGCGCAGATGAAGCGAGACTGGACAGAGTGGGACTGGTCGCTACCTCGTAAGTTGGAGGTGGTGGATAATCCGAAGCATCTGGCCGATCAGTTGAGACATTCAATTCTGTCACCTCGAGACATTTGATTTAATCTCACCCCCATCTTCCCGCACTCTTGCTTGTCTGCGACGAGCGCTGGCTCCACTGCGAGTGTCTCTGAAAGAGTAGCCAAGGTTGAAGCGGATTTCTTCGCGTTGGCGTTCGTCTCTGTCTGCTTTCTTGGGCTCTTTTGTTTTACCACGGATCTTACCAGTCGTAGCTTGTCGACTGGGCTGAGCGGTATCCAGAGCATGACACGGTTCAACCTGAGCGGGTTTTGTAGCCCGTTTGCTTGAGGTCATTGTGAAGCACTGAGGGAGGATGGAATAGCCTGAGATGGCAGACAAGGGCGAAGATGGGCAACACGCCTTCACCTGCAGGCGACCTGACTTGCTCTGGTATAATAGGTGTTTATATTTCTTTGGCGGTTTACCAAAGAGGTATAGCGCCCTATCCTTGCGGCACTCGTGCCATGATCCTTACGCGGAACAGGGACGAACACGAGCCATTCATATCGCCTGCTGAGAGAATACGACAGAATGCTCTTGCAACGTTGCAGAAGAACACTGTATTTAGTGGCTGACATAAGCATCACACCTGGCATTTGCCGACGGAACCAATTCATGACATAAGCATCACGACGCACGTGACCCCTAACGCGTTTGTGATTGAAGGGTTGTAGATCTTGCAACTTTGTACACCATGCCGGGGCGCGTATCTTCTGTCGAAGAGACCCTCACCGCCAGTGTCCCTAAGATTTTTGACCAAGTTCAGAATTCCACTGCAAATCACCAGAAGAATATCGTTGCACTGCACAAACTCCACCTAGATGCTGCCGGTTTCACCGAACCCGTACACAATGGCAGAAGCATCAAGCTCACCGGTGAGCGTATATTTGAGGAGAAATTCAAAGACGTATTATGCAGGGCTGCTGCTGTGAAGAAAGGAACGTCGCAGGGCGACCGGGTAGTCAAGTTTGTTGGCGCGTATACAAAGTACATCAACGAGAAAGGTAAGATGCCTGCTCGTTTAACAAATTCTAGATCTCATCTTCTCATAGCCGCTGAGGTAAAGAAGGAGGATGACGATGATGATGACGACGAGACGACAGCCTCTCGGTTTGTTGAGAAAGTGCTTGCCTTCCTCCTAAATGGCTTTGAAGCCAAGGACAAGGTTGCACGCTACCGCTGCGTCCACTTTTTGGCCGAGATGGTTGCGCACTTGGGTGAAATTAGGTTGGCGATTTTTATGTCCAATAATCGGGCTGACTAGGCACAGTGAACAGTTGTACACTAAGCTCCGCACAGCACTGTTCGAGCGCGTGCATGACAAAGAAACATTTGTTCGAGTGCAGGCCGTTATTGCACTCTCGAAGCTATGCGGCTCGGAAGATCTATCCGATGTTGAAGAAGGAGAACCCACTGCTCTCGAGGTCTTGTTAGAGACTCTTAGTTGTGATCCTGCCGCGTTGGTTCATTTGTCATAAATTATCCAACAGTGTGCTCATTATTTCCCTTATAGAGACGTCCGTAGAGCCGCATTGCTCAACATCCCTCTATCTTCAGCCACCCTAGATGCTGTCCTTGCTCGAACCCGCGACACTGACACAATCATGCGCAGGCTGGTTTATTCTGCTATCCTAGTCCAACATTGCTTCGCTTCTGATGGATCTGCAATGGGCTCGTTCATCCTCGCGCGCTTACTATCGCCCAGAGAGAGTTCATCATTCGCAATGGTTTGGGTGATCGAGAGCCAGCGGTTCGCCATGCTGCAGCTTTATTACTCAGCAAATGGGTGGACGTTGCTCGTGGAGATGTCAAGAATGAAGAAAGCAAGACCGCCAAAGATGATGTTCTTGCACTTCTAAGCCTCTTTGATCTTACGGAGAGCACGGTTGCAGAGGACGCACTCCTGAGTGTTTTGGACAGACGCCATGATATTTCCGATCACGTTGAGTTTAACGGTATGTTCCATTACAGAACCTTGGCCGGATAAGCTCATTCGTATGTCCACAGATGCCTACTGGGCCAACCTGACCCCAGAGCAAGCTTTTTTCGCTCGTGTTTTCGTTGACCATTGCATTGCCATTAAAGATGCGGAAAAACTAGATGCTTCTCTTCCGGTTGTGACTGCCCTTGCCTACTATATCCAAGCCGCCTACAATGCATACCAAGAAGACTTGGAGGTCGCCGAGCAAGAAAGAGTAATTCGTGGCGAACCAACTGAAGAAGAAGAAGAGGCTCGCATTGACAAGGAATTTGTCATAGGCGAGATGCTCAAGGTTGCGGTGAATCTAGACTACGCTGATGAGATTGGACGCCGAAAAATGTTCCAGCTTGTGAGAGACATGATCTCTCAGGAAGCACTACCCGAATCGCTTGTCGCTAGATGTTTGGACGTATTGCGAATACTGTCACCAAACGAGCGGGACCTCATTCGAGTCGTTGTTGAAGTAGTCCACGAGCTTAGGGATATCAGTGATGATGAAGAAGCTCTAGTAAGTTGAATACCTCTTTGTTTATATTCATTCTCATAATAATCTTATTTTGCTAGAAAGAGCCTGTAGATGACGGAGAGACCAATTTCGGCGAAACGCCCATGCCAACTCGCATGGCAGCCAAAGGACCAAAGCCATCAGAAGATATGTCTTCCGAAGAACGAGCCCGTAATGGACGCCGATTGATCTGCGTTGTCTGTCGCTTTGTATAGGCATGCTGGAGCGTGTTAACGGGGTGCGTCATAACCCATGTTCCGTTTCCTAATCACTCACTGTTGCTCAGACATTCGAGGAAAATTCAACACTCGAAGGCATCCTTGGCGAGTTAATCATTTCCTGCCGTCAAGCGTAAGGAGTTGGTACTTCGGTGAAAAGGGTCTCATTTGTTTAGGTCTTTGTTGTCTTATTGCTCGAGTATGCATACGTTACCCCTCATACGATTTAGAAACTAATTAATTTCACAGCGCATGGCTCTCAATTCTTTCCAACTTTTTTTGGGTCAAATTCAGACTGCTCCGGAGGTCTTGAAGATCCGTGTGCTGCAGATCGTCTTTGACATTCTCATGGTACACGAAAATGACTTCTTGACCAAAGAGGGTGGTGCGGTGGGTAACAACAACTTCAAGCTTATTGCTATGTTTACACTTTTGCAGAGCGAGCGTATCGTCGAGTTTTTATTGCATGTCCTGGAAAATGAGAATCGGATAAAGTGCAAGCCCTTCTGTGTATCGGTCTTGCAAAGCTTGTCCTCGCCGGAATGATTTGTGATGACAAGGTTGGTGCCGATAAATTAGTACACGATGTCAGAAGGTGACGCCTATTCAGGTCCTGCAAAGCCTGGTTGCTGCATATCTTGCCCCGGACACGATTGATAACCAAGAAGTGCGCCAGTGCCTTGCCTACTTCTTTCCCGTATACTGCTACTCCTCCGCGGTTAACCAGCGGCGAATGCAACGGCTATTTATTGGATTGTTCGAGCAACTTGCCCCCAGAAACCCGAAGTGTTGACGAAACTCAGGATATGGTCAGTCCTGCTCAAATAGCAGCTATGTTCGTGGATTGGACCGATCCGCAGGAAAGCTATGTAAGGCAATGTTATTTGTGTTGAGTATCGGCTAAAATGATGCAGCGAGGTGCAAGATCAGCCAACCGACGAGACAATTCATATTGACCTAGCAAGCGACATCGCAAGAGCATTGTTCGATGACAAAATGATAAGTATGTGAATAACATTGTGGAGCGAGCCATTAACCGATGTTGAAATTGCAGAAGAGGACAAGAAGGTTCTATATCAGGTTCTTGGGCGGCTATACTTACCGGACAAGGTTGATGACGATAAAATCCGCACACTCAAATTACTACTTTACAACCTCAATTCTGTGAGTTCATCTGAGATTTCGTGTCGATCACAAAATCATCCACATACAGCGTCGACCGATCCGTGACGCAGCAGCCAAGAATGCGCTTGCGAGATTTGATGCTGCGATCTCCAAGAGATATGCTGAGCAGCTAGAGAGCTTTAACGAGGAAGACTACAGGCAACTGGAATACCTGAAAGATTTGTTTGAGTTTCTTGATGACATCATTCCCTTGGACGACGGTGAGGAGGTTGACGTACCCCGCACTCGTGCTCGGAAGAGGTGTGATTTCTGTTAAGCTGCCGTTCATACACGTTGAAACTGATTCAGTGGCGTAGGCGTTCAGAAAGCATTGCTACTGATACCACGGACAGCATTGCACCAGATGAAAGTGTGGCTTCTGCTGCTTCTTCATCACACCCAAAGGGCAAGGGCAGAGGGAAACAAGCCAAGTAAGTAGACATTCGTTCACTATTAATTTCCAGTCGATCGATTGTTATTCAGGCGGAGACGTGTTTCTAATTCCGATGACTCGGATGATGTCCTGTCGTACGACCATGTTACCCCAGCACCTACACGAACCCTGCCAAAGCGGGCTGCGTGCGTCAATATATCATGGTTTTTAATGCGGTCTTAACTCTTTCTCGCAGGTCTGCAAAGAAATCACAGAAAGCACAGTTAATAGAGGATGACGATGAAAAGGAAGAGGAGGAGGAAGCTACACGCCCGCCGGTCTCTCGGAAGGGGCGAACTCCCATGCCGTAAGTCGCTTGCATAAGTAGGATATTACATACTGATTTGGTCATATGCAGTAAAAGCAAAGCGAGGGGTGATATCCAGCCTGCTTCCGCTGGGAATACTAGTACCGTCGATTCTATCATGGATAGTGAAGAAGACGAAGAGGAGGAAGACGAAGTTGCTAATGATATATTGGCTTCGGAGGAGTAGAATTTCCGTTATCTATGAGAGTACAGTATCTATTATGATTTATGTTTGTATCCCATACCGCTGTACTTGTACGTCTGGATATCTAGTACGCCGGGACCCTGGTTTGCGCCGAGTTTTCGGGTGTCGAGTGTAATCGTTGATTTTGTTTAGGTCACTCCCGAAATAACAGGTAGTTGTATTGCCTGTTCAACATGGTATTGGAAAATTCCTTAACTGGCTTATCTCGTTCGCACGAAAACTAGAAAGCCGGCTGGTATATGTTTACCCTCAGCACCCCTGAAATATGCACCTTGTGCTACTTGGTGATGTGAAAGGACCTTGTATCATGTAAGAGCTGAGCGTTGAGCATGGGACGTTGGTGGATCCATCGAAGAAGCACTAGCGCCGCTCTGGGAATAGTACTTGACATAGCTTTAGCAGTAGCCCATGTATAAATACCAGAGACTGAAGACAAACTCCCCAAAACACCGTTGATACCACAGCGATTCCGAGCGTTGCACGACGCAACCATGGCGTAATATCTTCGTTCACCTGCAGGTTCCGACGACATATTGGTGGATTGGGTCCGTCTTTCCTGATGGGACAAGGTGAACAAAAACGCACGGTTAATGTAATGGATCGTGATTGATACTGATACAACTTGATGATTAGTCGAAAGCGAACACAAAACAACGGCACTTGATTCGTTTGAGTGGATCTCCTTTAATCCTAGGCCTCTTCAATAGCCTCTCTGTTGTCTCTCTGCATCCGTAAGGGGGACATACTTCCCAGAGATCAACGACGGATTAGATATATAATTTTTGGAAGCCTACCATGACCCCCATCAGATTCTTCTTTGTGACTTTACCATTCTCGTCCTTGTCGACTTGGATGATCTGTTGAGAAAATGTGCCAACTGGTATGAACATGCGCCCAGGACTCTTGAGCTGATCTACTAGCTGCTGTGGGATCGTCGGGGCA
This sequence comes from Suillus spraguei, assembly GCA_016800925.1. Classification (NCBI taxonomy): domain Eukaryota; kingdom Fungi; phylum Basidiomycota; class Agaricomycetes; order Boletales; family Suillaceae; genus Suillus; species Suillus spraguei. The sequence continues at coordinate 118,550 of JABCPU010000077.1, read as the reverse complement.
GCGGCACCAACATGAATTGCATCGTATTTGGCAAAGTCGGTATATCCTTGACGACCATCGCCGGTGACGATAACAATCTCGGTTTTGTCGAGAGCGGAGTCTAGCCCATCTTGACTGAGATTACGCTTTGACCAATCAACGAGTTCGGGGATATGATCGATGCCCACGACAACGCCGCCGGGGACAAGGTGATGGAGTACGGCACAAAGGTAGCCGGAGCCACTTCCGACATCAAGAACGCGGTTTCCCGGGCCAAGAAAGTCGAGAAGGTGCTCGATTGCGTGAGCGTGCTATAAAGGTACGTTAGAATCAATGAAAAAGAAATACGAAGAACTTGCCATGTGTGGTGCAGATATGGTGGCACCATACCCAATGGATCTGTAGAACAAGAGAACTTACTATTAGTAGTAAGGCTCGGAGAGCAGATGCGCACTGAGGCGAGTCCTGATATGCTTCCGATTTGTGTGTAACATAATTGATACGGTCAACTTTTGACATTGCCTGTTACGAGCCAGGTTGGAGAAGAGAAGTGATGAGTAGTGTGAACTGACCTGTACTACTTTATCTGAAGTGATAATTCGTGCAGTGTGCATGTTTGCGATGAGGTCTGCATTGGTGCGACCAGAACAGCGCCAAGCCATTGTGGTATGTAATAGAGGCGATTGGCGCTGGCGGCTGAAATTGTATCCGAGGAGATTACGAACGGTCCAGGAAAGGAAGGTGGAACGGAGTCCGGAATCCACACGTTGACCCAGCCAAGCAGCGCCAAGCAGCAGCCAAGCAGCAGCCAAGCGGTAGCCAAGAATTTGGCCAGCAACTAGTGGCAGTACTGCGCGTTTCACTGACCACAGCAAACTATTTAATCTCCTTCCTTCTGGTCATTTGAAACCATTCCCCATCATGGACAACACTCCCATATGGCCTCTGCTATCTACTGTATTTCAGGTACGCTTTTGGAAACAATCAGCGCCTTGCTGTCCGTTGATGTCGTTGCTTCTTAGTCAATTTTAGAGGTATTTTTGCTATGTCTCGCAGGATACATACTCGCATGGCGTCGGATTATTGACAAACCCACTCAACGCGTTCGTTTTTCCCTGTATTTTCGTTTTCAATCTTACTTATCCAAAATCCAGGTGATTAACCATATCAACATCTCCCTCTTCACGCCTGCTCTGTTGTTTTCCAAAGTCGCTTTCTTCTTAAGTCCAGGTGCGCTTCATATTTTATCCGTCAGCATGATACTAACCTGCCACAGCAAAACTCAAGGAACTATGGGTTATCCCAATCTTCTTTATAGCGTCACAATTTTCTCTGCACTCGTGGCAAGTGTCCTTTCGAGGATGTTCAGACTGAAGAAATCCCATCGGTGTGTTTTTTCTTCATTCATGCTCCCTGACCTGTTATCTGTCCCCTGTTCTCACATCATTGCTATTTCTAGCAACTTCGCTGTCGCAGCTTCGATGTTTATGAATTCGAACTCGCTACCTATCGCTCTCATGCAGAGTCTTGTGGTCAGTGTACATGGCCTGAAATGGACCCCGGATGACAACAAAAACGCGATGCTGGGTCGCGCACTCACCTACCTGGTACTCTATAGCACTCTCGGAATGATGGTGCGTTGCATTATATTTCGTCTATCGATTTCTTTTCTACGTCGGCATTGGCTTTCTAACGAAGCTCCCAAGCCACTTCTTGATCTTGTTCCGTACCCTTTTGTAAAATTGTTTATTTATATTGCTTACAGCTTCGCTGGAGCTACGGTGTCCGTTTGCTATCCTCTGTGGACGCCCCGCCTACACCAACCTCTCCCCACTCGCCCCTACTTCCGGATATGCCATACGATGCCGAGGGAGCCCCATGCGCTGATAATACATCAATATCAGATGAGACAACACTCAGCGAGCATCATGGTTCATCCAGGTTCCGGCCCACGAGCCCTTCTCATCACTGGCAAACGCAGCCTTCACATCACCGGCAAACACAGGCCCATGCCCAACCCGTATTCGTAACTTCGTCTCTTGATGATGCAGATGTCAGTGATCAAGATACAGCGTGTGAAGTTCCTTCCTTCATCCCAGAGCCTTCAGGCCGTATATACCGACAGCTGCGTCCGCACCCCTCGGTATCTCGCGCACTTGAACACTCGCCTTTACTTTCTCATCCACGCTCCCCGCACCTAGCACAGAACACAGCTATATACCACTCCTTCCCAAATTCACCTGTGCGGGAACAAGCAGCTTTGGTCTCGAACAGTGTCACGCCCGCAGACTCGGAGGACGAGATAGAAGATGGGGCACAAGTTACAAGTGAAGCTTTCCGGCACCGTCGACACCATAAGAGACTGCACACTGGTCTCCGGCACGCCTGGAAGTACACTAAAAACGGATGGCGCCGTGTCAATGCGTTCATGACGATGCCCCTATGGGCCTCCCTCCTTAGTCTCTTCGTCGCATGTATTCCGTCACTCCAATCTGCACTTGAACGCATGCAACCTGTCAAAGGCGCGCTTGGTGCTGCAGGCAACTGCAGTATACCACTGACACTTGTAGTGCTTGGAGCATACTTCTATTCCGAACCTCCCGAGGATAACGTGCAAGATGAAGACCTGATGAACTCCGAGACCAACGAGACAAGGCGGGACCTTGTGCAGGACAAGTCTCGCACCTCACTGCTCAGTACCTTCCAGGAGATGCTGGCACTCAAACGGACACAGCCGCAGCCCCAGATGTGTGGGGAAAGCAAGACAGTGTTCGTGGCGGTCCTTGCGAGGATGATCGTCGTCCCGGCTGTGATGCTTCCTGTGTTGGCGGTTCTTGCGATGTTTGATGTCCACGATATATTTGCGGAGTAAGTGCCTTGAATCATTTCATAGATAATTGCTGATATACTGCTTTTCAATAGCCCTGTGTTCGTGGTGTCGAATGTGCTTTGATAGCAAGCCCACCAGCTCTGACACTCGCGCAGGTGCGTTGAGGTACCCCATACTAGATTATCGCGATTGACTTATGCTTGCGTGTTGAACAGATAACGCAAGCAGCCTCGAACGACTCATTTGAGAGGCTAATATCACGGACGATTTTCTGGTCGTATTGCATTATCACCCCACCGAGCACGATCTTAGTCGTCGTTCTCGGGTTGTTGATTACAAAGCTATAATCTGGATGCGGTACGCTTCGCTGTGTTCATCATGATTCCTTGATAGCTGAATGTCAGATGTCAGATTTTGTGTGGATATTTTTGATCTTATTTGCTGCGAAACCTGGATCTTTTTTACGTTTCTTTGTTGACGGGGCGGGCGAGTTTGTATACGTGCATACTGATCCATCGCTGAGACTTTGTGGTGTCTTACACTTGTGCATGATAAAATCAGTGGTCTTCTGGAACTTTCAAACGCTGTTCGGAAGTGGAACCACAAGCGAGTATTGGGTGTCACTTTATTTGCGATCATGGAAGTGGCACCGACACTTTGGCCTATAAGCTTAGTCTAACGCTAACACAATTCAGGGGCCCGCACAGGACGTAAATAACAAACTCGTTCCTATTCGTATCTATTCCGGGCATGGTCCAGACCTCGATAAGGCGCCCGCTCCTTAACTTGGAAGTTAGCACGCGTTTTTCGTGCTGGATGAAGTTGAAACATCACCACCATATTTGATTCGTTAGCGACAAGCCGTACGCAGTTAGATATTAGTGCCGATGCTGGGATCCGACTGATACGCCGGGCCACCACGGCAGCCGCGTCGATAGCGGTTCTTCATCTAGACAGATCCAGCGCATCCCCCAGTACGATGAGAAGATACGGAACGAAGGCACTCCGCCTGCAATCGATACGGATCTAAAATACGCATCCATATCATACTGTCCGAAACAGTAGATAAGGATGGTGCCGTGGCTCATGATATCCCACACCGTCGCGGTGTTTTTGTGCCTAGGATCAAAGTTCAATAAAGCCAGTCTGGACAGGACTCCAGGGGGATTACACACTGTGGACCCATTCGGGCAGACAGACTTTAAGGATCTTGTATGTAGATAATGGTGTCACGCCAGCTAGGGCGAGCCACGGACATGTCCTGTGATGAGCATTGCCCTCGATCTATTACGAGTACAAGAGATGGTGGCGTAGATATCCAATAGCTCCGAGGGAGACCTTCGATGGGATAAGACAATACTTTATGCGCTAAGGACATGGATGATGGAGATGCCGAAGATCGTGTTTGTTGATATTGGCGATGCTAATGCCGAGTGTGGATCAAGTACGGACGTCTTTCAAGGGTGCGGGGAGCGACGGTCGGGCATAGAAGAATGCTAGGTGGGAGCGTGGGAAGCAGTGCAAGGGAGTTGGTAGGTGTGCACGAGTTTGCTATTGATCAAAAGTTCATCGTGCAGGATGACGAGGGAGCCAGAACAGGCCCAGCACGGGGAGAGAGGAACTTGGAGATACGGAGAGTGCGGGAGGTCGCGATCGAGAGGCCTGGGCCTGACCGCGATTTCTTGGAGAAAGTTACAGTTCTAAGGGTGTTGGATTGCCAGTAAGTAAGTACTTGGACGTGGGTGGCGCTGGCTTGCCAGGGTGACTAGTACATAGGCCTGGCTTCACTGGCATTAGATTAGCGACGACCTACCATCATCTACCCCTAGTCTACGTTCTAGATTCAAATGCCAGGGGGCTCCGTCAAACTAGAAATGGGGAAAGCTCACCAAGTTTAAAGGCATCCGTCATTTGGGGGCCTCAGTCCCTCATGAGGCTTCCGGCTCAGAATCGAGTGCCGGTAGCCTAGACTAGACTGATATTCGTTACAAATTCGGCAGCAGTACTTGTCTGACTTGACTCTTTGTTGAAAGCTGTGCTTATTGTGCGGCCTAGCGAGTTGGAGGATGCCGAAGCGACGTGGTCCACATTTATCTATGTGAATTCTGAAACGATTGTGGGGTGCATGGGTATTACATTTCACACAACTTTCCTTTTCAACAGAAATCTTCGTCCTTCATTACATTTACATCATTCCTGATCTATTCCAGCCCCTAGTGGATCCGCCAAGTCCCACTTTCGTCGTTTGAGGAACCGCCTGGCATGGTTGGATTCTATGAACTCCAACTTATTTTTCTTGTCTCCTTCTGTCTCATCTTTCTCCTCCTTGAGCGCCATCTCTCACAACGAAAAGATTTGAAGGAGAAAGACCTGCACACCGCCGAGCGCTTGGAAAATGGGGAACCGACCGCATCACACAACTCCTTAGCCACGCTAACAAGGCAGTATCTCATTGTCTATGCGATTGTAATGGGTATGCATTATCCCCTGGGCATGGGTATCGCATGGTCATGAACTTATCCAGGTGCTGATTGGCTCCAGGGACCATATGTGTACTCGTTGTACCGAGAACAGTATGGTCTCTCCGAAAGAATGGTTGCAGTCCTTTTTGTCACAGGTTTCATGTCCGCAGGGCTCACTGCACCCTTAGTAGGTGTTTGGGCTGATCAACAGTAAGTCACACATGCCCTCTTTACCACTACGAAGGCGTTTGACTCCGGTACCGTAGCGGACGCAAAAAGCTCTGTCTTGCTTTTTGCCTAACGTATATATTCACGTGCTGTTGCATAACCATTCCCTACTTGCCTATTCTTCTCCTTGGACGTGTATGCGGGGGTATCTCAACATCAATCCTCTACTCTGCGTTCGAGTCCTGGCTGGTGAGCTCTGCTGGAGCACTAGCCCTCCCTTCAACGGATCTTTCCACAATATTCGGTCGCGCCACGCTCGTGAATGGTTTTGTTGCAACGGGCGCCGGCGTTGCAAGCAATCAACTAGTCACCTTAACAAACTCGTTTACATCCCCTTTCGTTGCCAGTGGAATCTTGTTGTTGTTAGCTCACCTGGTGATCCGTTCAAGCTGGGGGGAGAACTTTGGCGGCGCCGGAACAACACCCGGCAAGGATTTATTCCAATTAAAAAGACTGGGGCAAGCATGGCGCATTGTCAGAGATGGTGAGTCCGGCTTGCTTCCTGTTGTTATGATATTCAGGTCATGAATGTGATTTTAGATCCTATGCTACTCGTCGTTGGCTTAACCCAAACTTGTTTTGAGGGTTCTATGTACCTCTTTGTCTTCCTCTGGGTACCATCTCTTCAGGAAGCCTCGCCAACCTTTCCCACCGTTGCACTCCCGCTGGGCTACATCTTCTCCTCGTTCATGATATCTATGATGCTCGGATCCCTCCTCTACAGTGCTGTCACCGCTCAATCCGGCGGTCTGACGCTCCATGCAAAGCTCAGTAGCTTGGTTTGTGCATTTGCTGCCCTCGCGCTAGCAACAAGTATAAGAAGCGATAGTGAGCGCGTCAGGTTCTGGGCGTTCTGCGCATTCGAAGCGTGCGTGGGGATGTATTATCCTGTGCAAGGGATGTTGAGGGGAACTTTAATTTCAAACGAGCACCGAGCAACAGTACGCTGCCTCTTATTATCATAGAAGGAAAGCGCTGATCCAAATGATGTAGCTGAGTTCCCTGTTCCGGGTTCCCTTAAACGTGTTTGTTGTCGTCTCCCTGATGACTGGGGTGTCCAGTGCTAGGAATGCTGTGTTGAGCGCAAGCTCCTTGATGCTTGCGTTCTCTGCCCTTGTGACTGCGTTTGTAGTCGTCGCAAGGGCGGATGACTATGTGTCCCCCGAGGCAAGCTTGAGACCAGAGTGAGACGTATGGTCAGTGATCATCTACTTGATCTGTGTATCATTGACTGATCTAGGTTTTCAGTGTTTTGTGTATTCATAGTCGTAGACAGTCACTCGTTTAGCTCTACGCATAAAAATCATAAGAACTGTTCTCGAGCTTGGAAGGATAAAAAGGACCAAGACTGTTAGTAAATTATACAAGTTTAATTACTAGTTATTAGTACGTGGCCAAAAGTCTTCTTTATTCAATCTCCGATTCATCGACCGCCGTGAGTCAGCTGATCGGCAACGCAAAATTACAAACCTCTTCGTCTCCTTTTCTACTTGCTGTTCCGTCTTTTCCCTTCCTCCTCTGTTTTTTCCTCCTTTCCTGCTTCATATTTGCTTTGTCCAACGCTGCAGAAATGGACGTGGACATGAAAAATAAGGACGAGATCGACGATAAGCGCGACAGGGAGAGAGGACCGCGAGTTCGACCGCGACAAGGACCGTGAAAGAGAGAGAGAGCGCGACAGAGACCGTGACAGGGATCGCGATAGGAGGGACCGCGACAGGGACCGTGAGCGTGACAGGAGGGACACAGGTGCGTAGCATTCCTTGGCCTGGCATACAAAACCTCATTTCCCACTCGTCGTCAGGTCGCGGCGGTAGGAGCCGGACTGACCACTGGGAACCAGACGACAGACGGAATGGAGATGTGAGTCGCTTGTCACCACTCGTCTTTACAATCCTGACATTAACTTCTTCTAGCGCCGGAAGCGCTCACGCAGTAGGACACGTTCCCGGTCCCCGAGGCGTCGTTCAGCTTCGCCTCGTGACCGCAGGCATTCACGCCGTTCGCGCTCTCACAGTCGTAGTCGGACGCCCTCGCGCTCCCGCAGCCGTGAGCGTGGCGACCGTAAGCCCGCTGATCCGTTCCCTCGCTCCCTTGGCGGGCCCATGAATGCAACTCACGAAGAAGCCGTGGAATTTGCCAAGATCAGCAAGAGAGAGAACCGGGTCTATGTCGGCAATCTCAGTTATGACGTCAAGTACCGTGACCTAATGGAATTCATGAGGGGAGGTGGGTTGGGGAATTTAGATTTTTCTTTGATTGGGGAGAGAGGCGGGGTGTGGCCACTTTGTAAACCCGTTCTACTGAGGCTCAGAAGGCAGCTGGTGCTGGCGAGTGTGAGCTGATGAGGGAGAGTGGTGTGGTGCCCTGGCCGGTTTATTTCCTTGGCTTTTCGATTGATGGATGGTTGGATTGAGAGGATATTGATGGGAGTTTTCTTTTGGGGATTGATAGCTGGTGAGGTTCTATTCGCCGAAGTACTCGTCACGCCGACGGGAGTGTCCAAAGGCTGCGGGTAAATGACTTTTCCGATATTCCCCACAATCATAACTGACTCATCACTCCAGCATTGTCGAATTTGCTTCGCCTGAGGATGCGCAGCGCGCCATCCGCGAACTCTCCGAAGTGGCCATGCTCGGTCGCCCTGTATTTATTCGCGAGGTACGACTTCCTTGTCTGGTTGGTGCTATACCCACGCTGTAAAACAGGACCGGGAGAATGAATCGCGCTTTGGCGCTACACCTGTCCCAGGCAAAATTGGAATGGCGATGGCAGGGCAAGGATTGCACGCGCAGCCACCTCCACGTCCGCCCCATCATAATTATTTTGGAACTCACAACAACCCCGGCAATCAGTTGTATGTTGGCAATGTAGGTGTATTTTTCTGCCGTCTGTTGTCCATACTGAAACATCCGCAAAGCTACCATATCAGGCTGGTTGGCAGGACCTAAAGGATTTGTTCCGTTCGGCTGGTAATATTATTCGGGCTGATATTAACATTGGTGCGGACGGGCGTCCCAAGGGCTCCGGAACTGTAGTCTTCGAAACTGCGGCTGATGCCAAGCAAGCCATCGGTGCGTGTATCCATATTTTTATATACGCGACCAACCCTGTCGTGCAGGTATGTACCATGGCTTTGACTGGTATGGTCGGACACTTGAGGTCCGGGAGGTGAGTTGGAAGTGTCACTATCTCACATGCGATGCTGACAATATGTTAGGACCGGTATGCCGGTCTTTCTGGCCCAGGCTCGTTCCGTGGTAGCCCTTTCCGGGGTGGCGGCGGCTATGGTGGTCGTGGTATGCGTGGTGGCCTCAGAGGTAGTCTGCGTGGTAGCTACCGCGGCGGGTTCGCGCCCTCTGGTCCTGCTCGGGATTTCTCGAATCAAGACTTGTACGCAGACTACTCCGGTCCTGACCAGCCTGCTGCTCACGGTGGCCTGAGAATGGATGGTTACGGGAGCGGCTACGGGAGCAGTGGCTATGGTGTAGCGGGTAGTGGTGGGGCTGGTGGATACGATGCCGAGCCTAGCCAGCAAATCATGGTTCGCAATGTGAGTGGTTTCGATATTGTTCTGTGCGGACAGGATTATTGATGTGCATTCTAGCTCCCTTGGTCTACCGCGAATGAAGATCTCGTCGAGTTGTTCGAGACTACTGGGCAAGTTGAACTCGCTGAAATCCTCTTTGATGGTGCTAGATCCAAGGGATGCGGTGTTGTCCAGTTTGCTCAGGTTCAGGAGGCGGAGACAGCTATTGGTGAGTGTCGTTGCTTTACTTTTTTAGATCTCACGCTAATGTAACCGTGTAGCAAAATTCCAGCAGTACATGTATGGTGGACGCCCTCTCGACGTGCGGTTCAACGACCGATGGCACACATTTACACCTACTGCTGCAAAGGGCGGCCAGGTGATGCCCATGCAGGCAGAGTGATCTATTTGTAACCTACCACTTCCCTCTGTTCTGTCAACATTTGAACTCTGACCGCGTTCAGGTCGTATCATAAAAAATAGTGAACCGTTAAACTTTTGTCTCTTCCAAGGTTGATTTTGTCTTTAACTAATTGTAAAGTTGAATGCGCGTAGGCTTGCAATCAATCACTTTTTAACAAGACCGAGCTTGAACTATTTTGACTGCCCACTTTGCATCAGAACGTGTACAGGTACGAAACGGTGTAGTAATGAATTTTTGCTACACTGCTGAGCGCTGATTCGCGTTTGGTTCGCAATGATAAACGTATGTATTCGCATTCACGTGCTCGACGTGCTCGACACAACTCCTCCTGCCGGTGTGGATACCTCACTGTCTTCAGCCATGATGATCAAAGTGTTCAGGTGAGAGATATCTTACATGCTTTCTTCATCTGACAGGGTCAGATGCGCATTTTGAAATGCTTCGGAATCTTAACTAATGGGGATCACATCCTAAACCTCAATGATCTCGATCTGTGGATTAAAAATCAGACCGGACATCCTTAGTACAGGGAAGAACCTGCACTTTCCGTTTTGCTGTGAAGTATATATATTTTGTCTTCATCAGACGATAACCATAAGTAGCCCCTTAGGTTGCAATACGACTTTGTCAGAACAGCCTCGACATAAGGCAGGGAGGTTGTTATCAACTCTCCTTCCAAATCTACGGTAGATGGCTCCCTTACCACTCGTCCTAGACCTTGGTGGTGCTTCATAGCCAATGGGCTATAGTCCATCAACTGCAATCTATACTCCATGGGGTTATTGTATGGCGTTTCGTCAGGGACGAAGACTCGACTCCCGTGAATGGCCATGCCATATATGTCTCTTGTCCAGGAAAACACGAGAATTTGAAGGACCCCAATGTTCCCATGGTATTTCCATTGCCATTCCTTCAAAGAAGTCGAGCTGGAAGAAAATACTGGTGGAAATAACAAAACGGAGAGCAGGACTCGAAGGGAATGTCGACAGGTATAGCAATCGATGCGCAGGGTCGGGGGTCCACATTGTTCGTTGGGTATGTGCAAGATCATACCTCGAAGGGGAGCAGTATATAACGCTCACTTTTACAGGAAACAGGAAACATGCCAGCAATTGTGGCGCCTGGGACGTATCCTCGATTGAATAGAGTTTCATATTGTCATCCCAGATAATTAGTAATCTATTGCTTCCGAGAACGCAAAAATCGATTGTTGTGTGCCATTGAGGACACACTAAATTGAGTGTCAGCACCTCCAGCTACTCTGATATGGCTCACTCACATTAGATATTGTGGAGTATTGCCAGTCCCAAATCTGTATCCACCACTGTAACTTGAGTTCTACTGCATGACGATCGAGTCGCAGCTTGTGCAGGACAGCAACATGCTTCCCCAGGCTCTTAAGACTCCATTCCCCTGGCATATGAGATTGGGGAATAAAACTAAAGTCTGTGTTCTGGCATCCGGGTAGCGAAGGGGACACGATAAGCGTCGCTCCAGCAGCTTTGGGGTGGACGCCACTTCCATCCAAAGCTAGAAAGTTGACATAGACACCCGACCCGTTAAGGTCATACATGGCAGAAATCAGGTTTTGCTCTGGGTCAATGAACACGCTCATGTTGCGTGCGCTTGGGAGCGAATGCAGCGATTTTGAAGACCATTCGCGGACGATTGTGGGGTGTGCAGGCTCTGGTACTATTCGAAAGATCTTGACGAAGCCCCCTGATGTACCACCATCATTGCAGAAGTAAAAAAGGCCATTGGAGATATATATTTTCGAATTATGATATGATTCTTCTGGTACGATGGCTGTTTGGATAGGCCGAGTGTTAAATTTGAACCATGCATGGGTGGGCTTTGTCTCTTAGGAGCTGTAGGCGCTCTGAAATAGGAATGTGGTTGTGGAAATTGACAGGGAGCAGTTGTTGACCACCAAGCTCAACGATGTACTGAAGTTCAGAAGACAAAAGGTATGTTTGTGGAAGCCCGCCGTGGTGGCGGCGGGAAACACTAAGCAGATCAAACAAGGATTAATAGGACAAGACCGTGGATTTCAGAGCGTGATACAAATGAGCAGATGATAGTAGGTAAGAGACCTAAGTCTGATCTCGATGGCGTGAAACGTAGTGATATAAATGGGGGAACGTTCACGTGATTGTTGATGTTGTAAGCACTCGGCTTACACCCTCCCATCCTCCGAAGAACCAAGTGTCTCGTTGAATTCTTGAAGAGCGTCTGAACCCTCAACCTCACTTCCTGCTAGCCAAACGTCTGTTTGTGGTCCGTAACCGCGCCATCGAACGAGGTATTGAAAGCCGCGGCCGCGTGGACGACGATCTAGAATGTGCTCAATCTCCCATTCTTCGGCACCTGAAGGTGTGATGATTGGTCTTGGTGTTTGTAGCTCGCGGGACGGATAGAGTGTTGTGTCATTGGGTACGTGCTTCTTCAATTCCGAGGCATGGAAAGTTGAGTGTATGTTAGTATGCGCTGGTAGGTCAAGAGTGTAATTGGAGGACTCAGGGTGCGCTATTATGATCTTGTATGGCCCGTCGAAACGGGGCATAAATTTAGCGACCCGTCTGTTATTTCCGGTTGTGTATTCTCGTCGCCGGTGCGCCGTTGAGAGGTATACGAGGTCGCCAACTGTGAATACTGGTTCTTTGTCTCGGTGAGCGTTTGCTGAGTTCGCTTGACTGATCTTCGCCGCGACAAGCGCGTCGTGTGCGTCTGCTATATCTGATTTCAGCGATATGATGGCTTCGAGTGCATTGTTGATGTCTGCTGGGAAGTCTTCGCGGATGTCGTGCACTCCTTTTGGTGTCAGTGGAGGCAGCAAACGAGGTGTGCGTCCTAAATGTAAGTGAAAGTGTGAGTACCCAGTGGATTTATTGACAGTAGACATGAGGTTAAATCTGACGCGCGGCAGCGCATTTACCCAGCCGTTTTGGTGACGGTCTACGAAGAATCTTAATGCTTCGTTGATACTTTTGTTGGTACGTTCGCTTGCTCCGTCTGTTTGCGGGTGATAGGCCGTTGACATTTTGAGCTTTATTCCCGTTAGGCGATGCAAGGCTTTCCAAAACTTGCTGGTGAACCATTTGTCGCGGTCGGAGACGATGCTGAGAGGTAGGCCGTTCTCACAATACCACCCATTGAAGAACAAGTTCGCGATCTCCGGAGCAGTCATGTTCATCCGGCACGGGATGAGTCGAATATCTGCACCGAGCCTATCTGTGATCGTCATGATGGCATCGTATCCGTGCTCGACGGGAAGGGGTCCAATAAAGTCAATCGCGACCGAATCCCCGCGATCGTCGGGCACCGGTAACGGGTGGAGTGGACCTGGAGATTTAGTAGTTTTGCTTTTGTTTCTCGCACAATCTGGGCACGCAGGAATGTAACTTTCTTCCAAGTCCCTCCTCATGTTTGGCCAATAGAACGATTCTCGAAGAGCGGCGTACGATTTGTCAACTCCGCAGTGACCCAGATCGTCATGTGCCAACCGGAAGACGGTTTCGCGTAGGTGAGTGATGCGTGGTATTACGAGCCTGTTATTGATGTAGAGTAGTCCATCGCGTTCTTGCAGTCCTGGAAGGGAGCCTGTCAGTTGAGTGAGTCTTTTGCACCAGTGATCACTTTGGTAGCCGTCTTTGATGTCATTGAGTAGTTTGTTGTCAGAGGTGATGGAAAGGACTATTGCGATGGGTTTTATGTTGTTTCCGATGTTCGACGGCATGTTGATGGTATCGCAAGTGTACGATGGGATGTCGTCCGTGTCTGCTGGCAATCGGGAGAGTGCGTCGGCTACTGTGTTTTGTTCGCCGGGGATGTATTGAATAGTGAAATCATATTGAGCAAGAAATTCTTGCCACCTTGCCTGTCGACGGGACAGCTCTTTTTGAGTCATGAAATTTTCCAAGGTACGATGATCCGTGTAAACGGTGAACGGCGTCCCGAGTAATTCCACGCGCCATTTCTTCAGTGCTCGGACAATTGCTAGGAGCTCTTTTTCGTGTACAGGGTAGTTTAGTTGTGCATCCCGAAGTTGCATGGAGTCGAAAGCTACGGGTCGTGCGGTCGTTTGAGTTGGTCCAAAGCTTAACATTCCACCAGTTCGCCAGTCGCTGGCATCACACGTCACGTAGATGTGGTTGTTACCCAGATCATCGTGGTCGATGGTTGTCAGGCAGTCTCGGCTGACGACGAGTCTTTTTATGCCGTCGAAGGCTTCTTGGTGACGTTTGGTCCATCCCGGCCATTGAAGGTCCACACTTTTCATTGTGAGTGGTGTGAGGATGTGGGTATGGTCCGCAAGATTAGGTAGAAATTGTTCGAGGTACCTGACGAGGCCGAGGTAAGAGCGTACATCATTCGCTGACTTCGGAACAGGCCAGTCGAGGATCCGTTTCACCTTCGATGCGTCTGCTTCGATTCCGGAGGCCGAGATATGATGACCGAGAAAGTCAATTTCTGTGCAGAATAAAGATGTCTTTTTTGGAGAGCAGAATAGACCAGCCTTTCGTAGTGCATCGAGGACGAGTCTCACGTTTTTGACATGTTCCGCGACTGTTTGTGACCATATAATGATGTCGTCCAAGTAAGCGTGACAAATTTTTCCGATGAGGGGACGTAGTGCGATGTACATTCGTCGTTGGTGTGTCGCGGGAGCATTCCTTCCTCCTTGTGGCATAACTGTCCACTCGTGGAGACCTTTCGGTGTGTCGATAGCAGTATATTTAATGTCGTCGGGGTGTACACGTGTTTGAAAGAATGAATTCGTCATGTCTATTTTCCCGAAGATTTTTCCCTTGGCACAGTCTCGTAAGATTTCGTCGATGCGTGGGAGTGGATGGTTATCGGGGATTGTGTTGGCATTGAGCGCTCTGTAGTCATTCACCCAACGAGGTAACGCTGTGGGGTCCTTTTTTGGGATTAGAAAAGCAGGGGAGACGAACGGGCTTGACGAAGGTCGGAGACGGCCTGCTGCGACGTGTTCATCGAGGAGTTGTGTCCAGGCTTCTCTATATTTTCGAGGTGTGTTGTAACGTCTGCATTGGATTATTTTGTTCGGGTCCTTTAGTCGAATTCGGTGAACGACTTCCGTCGGTAGATGGTCGATATGAGGAATATCAGACGGGAATCTGTCCGCATATTGTCGACGGATTTCGGCATCGAGACGCTCGAGTTGCTCTTTGTTCTTTTCAATGAAAGCTAACGAGTCGATTCTTTCACGTAGCACACTAGCAACATGTGGAGAAGTCGAAGTCGTGTGTTTTTCAAGGTCATTGTGACGTGAGGTGAGAACTGATCGAAGTTCACGAATTACATCTTTACGTAGTCGTAACGTGTCTCGGAGTGAAGGAATCGGAGTATGTACATGTTGGATGCGTTTCGGTGGGTTTAGAAGGTCATAGTCGGAATCTTTGTTGGTGCAAGTGCGAAGCTCGTGATCTATAATGAGGCAATTATGTGATAAGAATGGTCCTCCGAGGAGGAGGGGTACAACAAGGTCCGGTGCGATGATTGCACGTATCGTACGTGATTGCCAGTCATGGTCAAGAGAAGAAGGAGACAAGAGGACATATTCGGAAAAAGACAGAGTGGAACTCGAAGAATTAAGAAATGCAGAATTTGCCTGTATCGCGGCATGTAGTTTGCGTCTTCGCAAGCCGAGTTTGTTCACGACATCGTCGTTAATAAGAACTAGATGTGACCCATGGTCAATTAACGCGTCTATGCGCTCAAATGAATTGGAAGAAGGCCCCGTCAAGAGACAAGGCCATGTAAGGTGGGCAGTTTCAAAAGGGGCTACGCACGTGTCATCTTCGGAGTCTGATACATCCTCGAACACGTTGGAGGGCATAACGGCAGCTATGGGAGCGATTGCGGCAACGGTTTTGCTCGGTTTGTCTCCCTTTTGCTTTGCCGCGGTAGCATCAGTCTCCGTCAGCGTTTTGTATGATGAGGCATCAGGTGCGCCATTGGGACACTCCTTGGATCTGTGCGATACGTAGAATCTGCGACATTTAAAACAGCCACTGTGTTCTGCGAGGAGGGTGCGTTCAGCCACTGTGAGAGATCCGAGACGGGGTGTAGATGTATTTAGAGGCACGCGGGAGGAGGATGATGATGTTTTCGTAGAAGTTTGGTTATAGGATGTCGTGCGTTTGGATTTGTAGAAGTCTTCAGCGAACTTCTTGTGCATGGCGATGTCTTCAAGACGTTTGTCGTCGAGGTGGCGAACCTCTTCGATCCACGCCTTGAGTGTAAGTGTCGAGGGTAGTTTCGCTCGGAGTACGGGCGTCGTGAGATCGTCGCACAAGTTTGCTTCTAGCTGGTTTCGTAGCTGCGTGTCGTCAAGGTGGGCAGGGTTACCGTACAAGAGGGCATTTTGATTTTGAAGTTCTAATGCCCACTCGTAGAATGGACGGGAGCATTGTTGTGAGCCCAATACCTTTTTCCGGAGTTTCGTGTCCCAATGTGTTTCGAGCCACGCGTCTTTCAGCGCCGTCATATACTCATCGAAGGTCCCCGTATCTAAGGTATTTCGTTGTGCAAGATACCAGGTATGTAGGCGTGGGTCTAACATCCCAAACGCCACCATTTTAACTTGGTTCTTCTCTTCGATTTCTTTATGCATGAAATACGTGGAGCACGCATTCTCCCAGTCGCGCGCGACTTCGGGGGTGAGTTCACCTGCGAGGAGTTTTGGCGGTTTACTAGGCGCTGGTTGATCTACCATTGCTGTTTTTGTCATGGTGCGGATAAGGTGGGGTATATGCGTTGACTCCGGTTCAGAATCTGAAGAGGAATCGTTAGAGCGCTTTGTTACGGCGGTAGTGGTTATCGGTGATGTATTATTCGAGGACAGGGGTGTTAACGGAGACGGCGGGGGAGATGACAGGTCAAGAGACGGTTGGGGTACCTTCGCGCGTGAGCGCGTGGTCAGGGATCGGGAAACGGTTGGGTTCCTCCGTGTGGAAGACAGGTTGACAGGTCAGGTGGCGGGCGGGGCCCTATGTTTTGAACGTGGTTGTTATCAACGGTTGTTGTCGATATTAAAAAAAAAAGTGGAAGCCCGCCGTGGTGGCGGCGGGAAACACTAAGCAGATCAAACAAGGATTAATAGGACAAGACCGTGGATTTCAGAGCGTGATACAAATGAGCAGATGATAGTAGGTAAGAGACCTAAGTCTGATCTCGATGGCGTGAAACGTAGTGATATAAATGGGGGAACGTTCACGTGATTGTTGATGTTGTAAGCACTCGGCTTACAGTTTGGCGAAGGTCTTTACATACCTGCAATATGATCGTCGGTGCAAAATTCCACTTAGGGGTGTCGACAGTGACAAGTAAAATGATGCTCACGGATGTACATCGAAGAATGTCTCGGTAAGGAAGGAAGGTCAGAATATAAACATGGATATCTTCAGCGAGGGACAGAAACTGGAGCTTCATATTCTGGTCCATGATGGGGCCAATACCAAATTATAATGCTAGCAAACCCCCTATCCTACAGGAAGTCTTGGCTGTTTCGCGCGAGACGCTATCGTCCTACATGCTGGGTACACTCGAGCTCTTCCTGAACCTGATGACGTCGTCGCCATTGATTTTCGTCGATGAGCATTCACAGCTTTTGAATTGGCTGATTCAATCTAGGCCGATGTCATGCCAAAGTTCCATCCCTCATAAACATAAACTATAATCATACATTTAACCGACTAAGCAATGTCCGCCACTGATCTGAATCGTCCGATCACAAATACATATGTATTCCCTCCGAAAACACACTCCACGAAGGAGAAACCAGGAAAAAATTCACAACAACCAGCCCAAGAGTAGTCTGAATCGAGTTTCACGATCCACAAAAGATACGTGAGCCACGAAGTGAACTCAAGGACAAACCAGTCCCATCGCAGGCGCGCCTCGTAAGCAAAGAGGTGGTTGGCCTCATGCCTCAAAAGGGTTGACCTCTTCCAGCATTTCATGATGACCCTGGCAACAACGAGCACAAGTGTTCATCGATGTGGTGAATAGCCTGGTTGAGCAGGCGTACCGTTTTGCGGGAGCGACGCTGCGTCGACACAACGCTCCTAGTAATCATGAGCGCCTTCTTCATAGACGCACGCACGATAGCGACGACCAAACGAAAGGTACAAGTTCGCTCGATCCCCACAGCATTTTCAAAGCCTTCCTTCTCGCCCTCTTCTGCGATGAACAGAATCTTCGGGACTATGAGAAACGAAGCTGCTTTTCTGGTACGTTGCGCAGCTAATTATAGCCGGGCTCTGCTGGAGCCGATCGAGGGGGATTAAAATACTCAGACCTTAGCCCGCTCAGGAATTTGGATGCACGGAGCGATCCTGTGTGTGATGAGCATTCGTGGCTTTCGAGCTGGTTGAGGAAGAAAATTGGTTTCCAAGTCCGCTTGGTACTTTATTCCTGGTTACGTGATTTACTTCTTCTTTAGGCTTCATATACAGTCATTGCGCATGGCCGGTCATCGTCAACAACATCCATGATCAATCATCATGCAGCTGACTAGACTGATCTTCATGTGAGGGACACTGGCCCGGTGGCGGTAGTCCCGACCAACTCGATTAGTAATCGCTAACATAATTATGGCTTTTCAAAAATGTGCTGCACAACTGCCAGCTCCATAGAGTAGATGCAGCGTCTTGTGCCATACGTCGTGACAGTTTGCGATGGGCTACGAAGACGGGCAGTCGAGCCCATAGAACAAGGCGATGGTGGGCTCACGACTTAGGACCACTTGAACATCCGCAATACCAGGCTGGTTTGCAGAACCTCAAGGATTTGTTCCGTTCGGCTGGTAATATTATTCGGGTTGATATTAATATTGGTGCGGACAGGCGTTTCAAGAGCTCCGGAAGTTGAGTCTTTGAGAATTGAGACTGCGGCCAAAGCTAAGCGAGCCATCGATATGTGTATTCACATCTTTGTATACGTCGGCTAATCCTGTCATGCAGGTATATACCACGGCTTTGACTGGTATGGCCGGATGCTCAAGGTCCGGGAGGTCAGTTGGAAGTGTTAATGTCTCTAATGCAATGCTGATAGTGTGTTAGGACCGGTATGCTGGTCTTTCTGGCCCAGGCTCGTTCCGTGGCAGCCCTTTCCGAGGTGGCGGCGGCTATTGTTGTCGTTGTCTGCGTGGTGGCTACCGCGGCGTGTTCGCGCCCTCTGTTCCTGCTCAGGATCTCTCGAATCAAGGCTTGTACACAGACTACTCCGGTCCTGATCAGCCTGCTGCTCACGGTGGCCTGAGAATGGATGGCTACGGGAGCGGCTACGGGAGCAGTGGCTATGGTGTAGCGGGTAGTGGTGGGGCTGGTGGATACGATGCCGAGCCTAGCCAGCAAATCATGGTTCGCAATGTGAGTGGTTTCGATATTGTTCTGTGCGGACAGGATTATCGATGTGCATTCTAGCTCCCTTGGTCTACCACGAATGAAGATCTCGTTGAGGAACTCGCTGAAATCCTCTTTGATGGCGCTAGATCCAAAGGATGCGGTGTTGTCCAGTTTGCTCAAGTTCAAGAGGCGGAGATAGCTATTGGTGAGTGGACCGCTGTTTTGCTTTTTAGATCGCACGCTGACGCAACCGTGTAGCAAAATTCAGTGCATGTATGGTGGACGCCCTCTCGACGTGCGGTTCAACGACCGATAGCACACAGTTACACCTACTACTGCCAAGGGCAGCCAGGTGATGTCCATGCAGGCAGAGAGATCTATTTGTAACCTACCACTTCCCTCTGTTCTGTCAACATTTGGACTCTGACCGCGTTCAGGTTGTATCAAGAAAAATATTTGTGAATTGTGGAACTTTTTGTCTCTTCCATGGTTGATTTTGTCCTTAACTAATCGTAAATTTGAATGTGCGTAGGCTTCAATTGATTACTTTTCAGCAAGACCTGTGAGCTTGAACTGTTTTTACTGCCCACTTTGCATCAGAGCCTATACAGGTCCGAAATGGTGGAGTAACTGCTACATTGATTTTTGTCACATGACTTCTGATTCGCATTTTGTTTGCAATCATGGGCATACGTGTTGCTTGCATTCACGTACTCGACATGCTCGACATAACTCCCCCTGCAGGTGTGGATACCTCACTTGATGCGTACGATCATGTACATGTTCAGGAAGGGAACCACTTTTATGATTTTCTCTATCTCATCCGAACGGATATCCTCGAATGCGACGGGTTTTTAGAGGCTATTGCCCAAGCGACGCTCCCCGGCCGTATGGCTCCAGGCCACAATGCTACCTTGCTGCAGAGACGCATCTCTGAAATACGCCAGTATCTCTTAATAGCGCAGCTCACCATTCGCTGCACAACAGATTCGACTGTCTACGGTGTCATCACGCCGCCAGATGAAGATGGGGCCGCAGTTATAAGCCTCAACAAAGATCTCATTGAAGAGTGGCTGATTACTTGTCGCGATGACCTCTACTCCACTTATCTGAAGCAGCATAAAAATTTCTAGTGAGTAAGCACGCTACCAAATAGTGGTCATGATCTGACTACCATGACAGCCTTCTACAAGTCGCCATCTACATCACTGTTGTGCATGAATACATGCATCTGATCATGTATCGGTTCTCAGCACCAGATGATAGAGGTTTTGAGGTGATCCGAGGCAAGGCGGTGGAGGCAGGGTATTGGGTGGAAGGCTGGTTGTCACAGCATGGACGCGCATATTTCTTATATGAGGCCAAGAGAGCTCATATCTTCAGTCAAATGTGCGCTATACACTTTGTTGATCACAGTGACGGATCTTTCATTGAATTGAAAAGTACGTTTTTACACTCAAAATGTGCCTTAAAATTATATTTTAACGCACTATGTACAGGAGATGAGTTGGATATTTTAAAGACGCTAGCCGCTGGGAAGTGGAGGCCACTTCCCAAAGACCTTCACAGTCATCGACGTTCTGGTAATGACTGGCCTCGGGCTAATTGGAGAGGGTCAGAATGCAGCCGGGGGACAATTGCTCGTCCAGGTCAGACTTCATCAGGCAACGAGGACGGATCATGAACTCAGAGCCTGACGGTTGGGAGGAAGTATAGGAAATTCTGAACGAGTGGAATGATATTCACACTCGCAATACCTTGTTGGAGCTGGAGAACGGCGCTGTTTCTAGTGTCTACGACATGGCAGGAGACGACAAGGAGAGGACAGTCTACGACGTAGGTATTTATACGTAGTCGGGACTATCCGAGCAGCGAACGATGACGAAGGGTGGAATACCAAACTCTAACATACCTATAGTTTTTGCGCCACCGTCGGCATGTAGAAACGATGACCTGTTAGATAACGAAACAAAAAGTTTTTGGCCCCATCTATGATCTGGCAAGACCTAGGATAAAGATAGTCATGTTCGCGGCCACACCTAGAATCTTTGCCGCAGTGCAGCCGCACACAGTGTACAGAGCTTGGCCTCCAAGACATCAAAGAGTATGGTTCTAATGACATAGTTCTGCGTTGAGGGTATCTAGCAGCTGCGCCGGTGCCAGTTCAGACGGTTCAAAAACGAAACAATTGTATCAATCTCGAAAGAACAGGGAACGAGCAGGCCGAAACCAAGATTTCCGGAACTCCCAAGAGAGAGTTCAACAGGGTACTAGTTAAAGATAATCTGAAGTTATCCATAGCGAGCGACAAATCTGCAGGGTTGTACAGCGATAACGAGTTAAATTAGTGTTGGATGTACACATCGGTAGCTAAACCATCCGAGTCCGGGCGCAGCGAAGGTAAAGATGCCAGTGATTTTTGGGAGAGTAATAGCCTCCTTGACATCTTCATTCTTCCAAGGGTGAGTAGAACGAGAGCAGAGCGCTAAGCTCACATTGTGAAAAGTCTTATGGCGTCCCGGATGGTCAAACTGCCTTAACCAAAGGGATTCGCGACACCGATCAATGACCTCGTTAAGATCCTCGCCGACATCCAACTTGTCATATATCTTTTGGGGCGCAAGGACAAGGTTGTTAGGCATGGTATCACAACGTGAACGCCCAGTGGGCAAAATGTCAGTGCCTCATGATAAAGGCTGATGGATCGGGTGATGTCAACAATGTGAGCGCATTCGTAGAAATGGGCGATGAGAGTGAGCCCTTGGTTGCCCAGTCAGAAAACACAAGATTTGTGTCAAACAAGGCGCAGCGCTTCTTCGTGCAAAGAGATAGCCTCAGCGAGGTTATTAGGCTTGTCTTGGTTCAAAGTGGAGCTTGAGTGGGACGCTAAGTCGTTCAAGTAGCTACCACAGCAAGGATGTTTCTCGGGGCACAAAGAAACAGCTTTACAACGAAGGTGAACGTTCTTGTCTATATAATCAATGTTGTTGCATTGCATGAGGCGTATAAAGAGAGCCCATGAAAATTCATCAAGTGCTTTTCAATACTGTTGTTCAAAGGACAGAGTTATGTCAAATGTGGGTGCCTTCATCAGATGCAACAATTTGAAGACTTGATCACATAGCAGACCGCACTGTCTTCCCCCATGAAACGAAGGTAGGTGCCCTCTGGATAGAGGGGCAGTAGCATGTAGCACAACTACACGGATTCGTGGATGTAGACGGCGGTAGACTCCTTGCTGTAGCACCAGTCAAATGCTTTAATAAGATCGTAGAAGGATGATGTGCGATTGGGGTGACCCTGCGGGCACAATGCAGGGGCTTCATGGAAGAGGGAAGTAGTGGTATTGGTATTGATGTCTTGAAAATGGTTTTGAATATAGTCTCCAAGATGCGCGACCGCAGGATGGTGAAAGCTGCCCCACGGTCAGGATGGTCAACTGGATACCAGTCAAGAACCAACCGAAAACGTTGCACAGCATGGCTCAGGTGATAAACCGTCCTGCTCGTCATGCATCCGGAAAATCGTGCATGCCCGCATCCGTATCTCGAGCAATCTCGCGGGCTACGAAGAACTATAGTCGGTATTCCGTCAACAAAAGTTAACATAAGCCGGCGTCACTCACCTCAGATAGTGTGCCGTCCTAATCATGTACAAGGAGAGTATGGCCATGTCGTCAACGGTTATCTAGCACGATACACGCTAGTAAGATACGCTGAGCACTGAGAAAGATGACCTGCCACATAATGTTAATACCGGGAGGGCCTGTGCTGAAGTAGAAAAATATCTTCAGCGAAATTGGCCCGCTAAGATTGAAGAGGACACGCGAGTGTCAGAGTATTACTGAATACTGCCCGAGGCTCCTGGACACTTTCATTTAGCACACGCAGGCAAAATTTAGGATTGAGTGTATTTTTCAAGGCAATGGCAAACGGAAAAAATACAAACTCGGTGAAAACAGCAAGCACAGAAAATCCAAGCCTACTATGAATACGAGTCATCCGATCTGACAGTATCATTTGTGGAGGCACTGCGGGGACGGTTTAATGCAAGAGCATCGCATCACATACTTCAAGTTGTTGAACGCTGAACAAGCCGACGCCTAGGGTTGCTAAAGGGCTCGAACCTCTATTGAATAATAAACAACCCAACCGTTGAGGTTGCGAGTTATCGAACGCATCAGCGCTCAGCCTGCCAAGAAGGTTGAAGTCCCAGTTGACAAGTGAAGGAGATGAGTCATGTGCATGGAGTTTCGAGTAGACTTCATCGTGCGAAACGGACATTCATTTTCAATCGGCACTCAACACTCTGTATGACATTGCACTTTTGACATAAGAACATCATGACCGTCATCAAGTAAACTAACCCTTGTAGTACATGAACTTAGTCCAGACTCACTAGTCACCAAGTCCACCAGGGTCACTTTAGTCACTCGAAATTGCTCATGGACTACACATTTCCCCGTCAGTCGCACTTCGTGCAAGATATCATCTTGTAATGCACTTCCTTTCGGCGGCCGACTAGCTGCGCAAAATAGTAAGCCATCGTTCAATCACAACGAAACATCGTAATATGGATATCGGTTGCCTCAAATATCAGGTGCAACAAGCGTGCAAGAACCATCGCATCATCACTGTCCCTCTATTTTTGTTACTCAATGTCCTTACCTGACAATTCTACTGTGCTTATCGTTGGCGCAGGACCCGCTGGTCTCACAGCTGCCCTTTCTCTCATCCACCACGGGTGCCGTGACCTTGTCATCGTCGATGCCACCGTCGAAGGACAGAATGTATCACGGGCTATCACTATACACTCTGCAACTGTCGAGGTACGCTGCCACCTGGGCGTTCATAAGTAGGCCCTATAATAATTTTATGACCATAGGCTTTAGCCAGCATCGATGCAGCAGACGGCTTACTATCTCGAGCCATCAAGGGAAAGAGCATCAGAATCACATCTCGTGATTCACAGATTTTTGAGGCCAAATTCGACCCTCTTAAGAATCATTCCGCCTACCCTTATGCAGTCTTCGTCCCTCAAAATGTGACCGAGCTTGTGCTTGGGCAGAAGCTGCAAAGCCTTGGTGTTCAGGTGCAGCGCCCACACAGGGTGATTGGAATGAAACAGAACGAGAAGGATCCCCGCGTCACTGACGTCTCCTTTGAAAACGGCCAGGTCATCAGAGCTAGATATGTCATCGGCGCGGATGGTGCCCGCTCAACTGTGAGTTATCGGTTCCCACTTAGCTTTGTGCAACGTCTGATGAGCATCTAGATTCGTACCATTTCTGGAATAGAGTTCTCTGACCCAGATGGCCAGGACCTAGGTGATCACATATTGGCTCAAATGGTCGCTGCAGATGTCACTTTCGAGCCCGAGCCTGTTGGTCCACTGACCATCGAGGGTCACCTCAATGGTACATTTTCGTCAGGCAGTTTCTTCATGCTCACACCATTTGGAAACCACTTCAATGACGAGCTGACGCGAGATGGAAAGCCCATTACAAAATCTATCTTTCGTGTAGGTTGTGCTATACCAGTGAAGAACGGAGAGCCGCCGCATGCACCGCCGAAGGAGTACATCCAGGACTTGGTGGACACATACGGTCCAATGTGTATAACATCGGATATATCTCTTAACCCGACACCTATCAAGATCGACCAGCTGGTCTGGTCGACACGTTTCAGAACTCATTCAGCCATCGCTGACCGCACCTTCACGCGTCTTGGCGCTGCAATCTTCCTAGTGGGTGACGCAGCTCATATTCACTCACCCGCGGGCGGCCAGGGCATGAACCTGGCCATGAGGGATGCAATCTTCCTCTCAGAAGCTATCACCAAGCATATTCAAGCATCTGCAGAAAACCCCGATGTGGATGATAGTATTTTGCAGGAATTTGCGGACGCGCGTCACGCTCGAGCGTCGGAAATTATCGGCTATTCCAAGAATCTTTTGAAACTCGCAAGCCTGACGTACGATACATATGCTTGGTGGATGCCGTTCAGTTGGGCCTCTGTCCGTGATTTGGTGCTAAGAATATTGGGCAGATTTGATTTCGTGCAGTCGAGGGTTGCATGGGGAATGAGTGGGCTTGGAAGGCGGTAATTGGGGATTCCTGGAACCGCATCTTGTTTTTGTATATTTTGTACAAGCACTCTGGTCACCTGCGGACGGGCGTTCGCTGGCGTGTGTGCAGTGCAGTGATGTGTACTGGCGTATTTCGCAGAAAAACCTTCTCCATAGGCACGAACTGGTCCATTTCCATAAGCGTTTCTTATCGAGTGAGGTTTTAAATCCCCAAAAATGTCGTGGAAAGAGCAGCTTGATACCATAGCAATGATTGAAATCAGAAGGATGTTGGAACTCTGCCCCACTATCTGATTTCATGGGGTAGAATGATGATGGATGATGCTTGGGCGGCGAAGTTCTACCTGCGAAGAAGATCTATGGCACTTGGTTTCCTATCAAGGAGTGGCAGTTTGAATCCGCGCAATGCCGTAAAATAAATAATTCCAACTCCGCTAGGATCTGAGTTACAAAGTGTAAAAGGGGTTGAATTGATTCGATGGGTCGGTATGGGGTACGGGGTTCCATTGGAGCACGCACAATCGACACGAATCGCTCCGTCCTTGCCTCCTTTTCGGCTTCCTGTGATATCAGACTCGCACCTTCAGACATTGCTTGTTGTAGAGAGTATAATATATGCGTTATAATACATTACTTCGTGTTGACGAGTAAGAGATTGAGAGCCAGTACTGAAAGCTGTTTGCGTATAGTACTCAGGGGCTGTCTATATGTACTAGGCTGCAAACGACTTAAATACCGTATCACATATCACGACAGCTAAGCTTGAAAGCAGATGAATTCCATATCCACAGGGCTCTCAGGTCTCACTGAAGAACTGCAATCTTATATTCTGAGTTTTCTTCCTTACCAAGATATTCTGCGCTGCACATTTCCGAGTGTTCATCGTTCGCTCATCTACCCTTCTTGGTGATCGCCTTTCAGGTATGCAAGGCACTTCGTCAGACGTACATGTCCTCATTCGAGCTTCAGTACATCACTGAACTCGGTGGTCAGCAATTGCTCCCTGTTTTAGACACACATCTTGTCAATCACACTTCTATATCCAAGCGCCTACAACTTCTGCGGGACAAAGCCCACGCATGGTTCAAATTTGATATCCACTTCTTCGAAACAGTTTTTATACCGGAACAATTCCACGACGCATCTCTCGCTGACGGACACCTTTGCAAGATGAACAATTAGTCCAGATCTTTCCAATCCTGCCAAAACCCTTCCAACAAAAGATCGAGCATAGTTGGCCTTCAGGATCACTTTGTTCAATTCCCAATGCAGATAGCATCGAGGTGTTTATGGACCCGTCGCAAAACCTGATTGCTAGTGCATGTATGATAGCCTCGGAACAGACAACGAGAAGTTCCATATCGACCTTGGAGTCCTGGATGGAGATGGTGGTGCTCATCCTGAAGCCGCTGGAAAGACCTTGTTTCTGTCGGGGCTTCCAAAGGGTGAATACAGCATTCATGCAATAGAAAATTGGAAGCTCGAGGGTTTTGGGAGGCATATTGCCTTCCAGCGCTCCCTGCTGCTAGTGTTTCATCTGGGTAGTCGCCATAGACTTGGCGAGGAGATATTGTTTTTACAAGTCTGGGACTGGCAACACTCAGCGACATCTAATGTGAGCTTTGGTTTGAATCAGTCAACAGTTGAAGATTAACACTCGTTTTATTAGTGCGTGCTCGTTGACACAACAATAAACACAACCGCAGGGATCGGAGAGTCATTTGATTTTTGTTTCCTCGGAAACGATAGACTGCTGATTGTCAACGAGGACTTGAAGCTCTACTCGATCGAGGATCTGTCACAGCCACCTCGACTACTGGCCTGCTTCCTGATGCCCGTACCAGTGACGGGCATACTTCTTCCAACGGATGATATTGCGCATAGCTCACGACTGCAGATGCAGGCACAGCGGACGATGTGGGCCTCAATTTCCAAACATTGAATACTATCCATTTCCACTGACACTCAGTATGCCACAAATTTATTTGCATTCGTCATTTCCACTAGGATCTTCTTCAATCCCCAAGTTGGGGTCCTTGATGGAATGGCGGAAATCCCATGGGAATATTGGGGTCCTCTGAATGTTCGTGTTTTTGTGCACAACCAGCGGTGCAGAGTTGGTGTCAGCGGAAATCGAGTGTTGCAGGCATTTCCTGCAACAGACGCGACAGCGGAACATCACACGGATGATATGGGTTATAGGTTACACATGATGGACTTCAGCTCGCTAACTGTTGAGCGCCGGCAAGGTTTAGGAAGAGTGGTGACAGAGCCATCTACGATAATCATCGAATCGACAGAGACGTTGACGTCCCTGCCTTACGTGGAGGTCGTGTCGGATAGAATATTTGGTGCCGACCAGGTGATGGACATATGGGTTAATAAGGACAGGATTTATTTGCCCAAGTTGGGACTGAATATTGTAAGTTCTTGCATCTTCAACGAAGCCCAATATGCTGATTTTCATCCAGGATGGTATAGACGAGCTCGAGGTCATTGAGATTTCGAGCGGGGTCTGTACATCCTGAGGCCAAAGGAGCTAGGATAATAGAGGCACACGATCATTTAACGCAGGTGTCCATCTGTAACGCGAACCAAGTGGCGACAAGGAGATGGGTGGAGAACTAGTCAGCACAAAAGGATTGACCCATGTGGTGAGGGATTTCTATGTTGTATACGTAGTGTCAGGCTTCCAAGTTTTCGCTCGTAAGAATCAGTGCCATAATATGAAGTCCCTTTTAGCTCTTTTCCTGGGTGAATGGAGGGCCGCATACACACCCCAAATTTGTGGATGGTGGGTCACGATAGTTTTATGAACGCGTTCGAACTGGACACGCAATGAGAACAGTTGGAAAATAGCATGAGTGAACTTGAAGAATGCCGACGGCACAACTTTATTGTCGAGCATTGTGCGATTGCCTGTGGAGTAGAAAAAAGGAACAGAACATGTAGGAGACAAGATGGTATCAGTGAAACAATCCAATACCGTCCTGTCTTCTACCTATTCTTACTGCTAAGCGACGCAATAACTTGAACTCGTAACTCGTATGCAATTTAAGAAAGTCGAGGATAAAAGTGAATACATGCATAAGACAATCTGCACAGAAGGCACATCAATAGTTCTTGTCCTTCGAGCGCTCCATGGCTGAAAGACATGATGAGCGATCATTTGCTATACGCAGCAACCCACTCACGATTATAATGGAGAAGCTTTTCTATAAGGTCAACATGCGTGAGCACCATTCGTCGACAGCAATATCGCTTCAGCTGCAATTCATCGAGAGCGTCACTAGAATCTCGTCAGGGGATGTCATGGCTGGCAAGTTCGCAGAGTTACCCTTCGCTCATATCATTAGCTAGCAGCTCGAGATATGCGTTCCATTTGTCCCCGATAACTTTTCCGCACGAAAAGCATCTCACTGGGATAATCTGCGTACATAAATTTAGCTTATTCGTACCTCAGAGAGCGGGAGCGACTTGCCATGGTGGTGGTTTGAGCGACCAAGCCTGAAAAATGGTGCTGGCAATGCTTACGTGATAAACACGAAGCACGTGCTCAGGTGCTCAGGTGTTAGCGCGATTTACCTTTCATCATCAACTTGACAGATATCAGCCGGTGTGTCGCCATGGGTGTATCCTTTGAGCTTCAAGATGAGCTACAGGCACTTCAGGACATTGCGAACTACGACATCCCAAACGAACAAGATCCCAACAATAATGACCCCGGCCCCTTATTGCAACGTACGCTGGTCTTTGGTGCTGGCATTCGATACTCACTGACAACAAACTTAGAGGCTGTCGGAGCGATTGCTCATTCATCCGAAGAAATAACTGATCCAGAAATATTTGATATATTCCGAAGTCTTCTCAAACATTCCGATGCAGTCGCTGGTGCTTATATGAGCAAGATGCTCGATGCTCTACTCTCTGCGTTTGGAGCTCAAATTGATGCTGCAATACGCGACTCCAAGGAAGAAGACCAACAGATTGTTATGGCTCATAAGCTGCCTTTGGAAATGTATGCCTTTTTGGTTAATTGGTTTGTAGGTGCCGCAGAGAAGGTGAAAGCAATGGACGAGGAGGACGCTCCGCCAGCACCTGTGAAGGCGCGTCGTGGGAGGGGCGGAAAGGCTGGTGCCTCGAGGGCGGCGGCGGCGAAGAAGGCGGAACAATGGACGTGGATTGACCAGATCCCTGGCACTCTGGAACTCATTTGCAAGGCGTTGAAACTGAAGACGCACCGCATTTGGGTGACTAGCCCGGAGAGAGATGCGTTCATAACGTGCGTATAACTTGCTTTATATCACATGGTTTGGCTGGGGATGCACGCCAATTCAGTTGTCTAGACATCTGTTGATCCCACTTTAGGTGCCTCACCCGCCCCGCGTATCATGTTGCCGAGTCCGAACAATACATGAAGATTCAAAACATTCGCATGCATGTCTACAAAGTTATTTGCCTTGCTGTAAAGCACCACGGTCACACACTCGCTGCACAAATCAACATAATGCAATCCTTGCAGTACTATGAACATCTCTCCGAACCCATGGCAGAGTGCCTTTCTATCCTAGCAAAGGAATTTGATCACGCCCAACTTGGCGACGAGATACTCCGCGAAATTGCTGGCAAATCGTTCAGTGCACAGGACACTAAGGGTCCGAGGGCGTTCTCTCGATTCTTAGTTAGGTTCAGCGAGGAGTCGCCACGTTCCGTGCTCAAGCAAATCAGTCTCTTGATTGGCCATCTCGATTCAGAGGTGCGCTCCCCGGGAACTGCTCTTTTTCTCCATCTGACAAGCAGGTAGTCTTATCCTATGCGCATGGCAATCGTTGAAGTTATCGGCTCACTTATCCGCGAACTCGCTACTTCGGAGGACATGACGAATCGGGACGAACGGCTCCAACCAGGCAGGCAAGGAGCTTGACGGGCTGTTTGAACTCCTCCTTTCGCGTACGCTTGATCTATCCTCTTACGTACGCTCCAAGGTCTTCGCGACACTCTCCAAGATGCTTGACCTACCTTTGCGTCTTCCAGAGCAACGACTCCGGATTACACGTGCTGCTGTTGATACGCTAGAGGATAAGGCGAGCACAGTACGGAAGGCTGCTGTTTCGATACTCGTGAAGCTGATTCTGACCCACCCATATGGAGAGATGTATGGAGGTGACTTAAGCTTGGAAAAGTGGGAAGAACGGTATAAGACTTGGAAGGACAAGTTGGAGGAGATGGAAGGTGGCATTGGGAAAGCGGTTGAGAGGGATCAAGATGACAAGGAAGAGGCAGAATCGAATGTTGAAGAGGAAGGTGCTGATGAGGACGAAGACGCGGACATGGAGGGCGCAGATGCAGATGATGACGACGACGCACCATTAAATAACACAAAGCCTAAAAAGAGAAAGGCATCCCGGAAATCTACCGTCGATGTCACAGCCATCGTCTCAGAACAAGAAGCACTTGCCGCCTTGGAGACTAATGAAATTCTTGCCATGGGTTTACGCAAGAAGTACTGCACGGAGGCACTGGACTTCATCCGTACCCTGGAAGGCGGGATGGTGTCGCTCACGCAGCTTTTGGGGAGCACGAACAAGGCAGAAGTATTAGAGAGTATGGAGTTTTTCAGAGTCGCATTTGAGTACCAGCTTGCCAGTGCCGAGGTGATACATACGATTCTTCCGCGTTGCAGCCATCTAACCTTATCACCAGAATGGCATCAAACGGATGCTACATCTTATATGGCACAAGGATAACAGTTCAACGTCGGAGGACGGGAAGGAGCTGAAGGGGGTGCGGTCGAGGCTCCTCGAATGCTACCGTATGCTGTATTTTGACCCCCTGCCTGACATGGAGCCCAAGCAGCAAGTGAACCGCATTGCCAAAAACATGATTGAGTGGGTCCAAATCATTTTCTCAGATTTAAAGCTGCTTGAATATTTATAACAGATTGACATACGCGGCGACACTTGCAGAGCTTACCAGCTTAGAAGAGATGATGCGCATCATGATGGAAGATGGCCAGATCCATTATGATGTGATCAACAAGTTGTGGCAAGTCTACAGTGGGAGATGTTCCATTGCGGCCACAAGCACATTGGTTCATGTTCATTTTTAGGCGCTCCGCAAGCTTTGCCCCGCTCTCAACGTCGTGGTGCAATCATCATTCTTGGAATGTTGGCACTTTCAAAACGCACCATCATTTCCGAGAGGGTAGACACATTGCTGAAGATCGGTCTTGGACCATTCGGCAAGGTGAGTACGAGTAAATACCTATCAACACTAATCGCTCATGCTCAGTACGGCAGGCCGATCTCACTCTTGCAAGGTACACGTGTCTTGCCCTGCAGCGCTTGAACGGCAGTGCGAAGAAGGTCAAAGGTACGAACAGAACTGTACCCCATCAATAATTTTCTCTCACAGGCAGCAGGATCTCTTCTCGATAAATCCCTTCGCATGGAGATGGATAACCCCATCTTCCGTAAGTTGCAAAGCACCATAGAGCACCCCTGTCGATCAAAAGACTGGTTCGGCATGGCCGAACAAGCAATCAACACTATCTACGCCTTAGGAGAGCACCCCGACGAACTTTGTAATAACCTTGTGAAAAACCTTACCCGAAGGGCATTTGCCAAGCGCCAAAATTCGGAGGAGCCTCCACCTGAACCCGACGCAGAGACGATGGAGGTGGATCAAGAGATGGAACCCCCCGAGCCAGCCTCGTACGTGCCATCTAGTATACATATCTCGACCCAACAGTCGAGCACGAGCGAGGAGAAAGATCTTGGAGATGTCTTCTATCTCAGTCAGCTGCTTTTCGTCGTAGGACACGTGGCCATCAAGCACATCGTGTTCTTGGAGCTGGTGGAAAGGGAGTGGAAGCGGCAAAAGGACGAAAAACAGCTAGGTGTGTTCACTTGCAGACAACTTCAAACCATCAAATGACATTTTACGTAGCGGAGAAGCTTGCAGCTGGGGCTCACCCGACAGAGCCAATAAGGAGACCGAAGAGCTCGACCAAGTTGCTGGCAATGCAGAGGACGAGATTGGTGAACGAATAGCTGCTGTTCGCGAAACAGAGCTGCTCTATGGAGAACAATCGTTGCTGAAGCTGTACGGCCCGTTGCTAGTCCACGTGTGCGGCAGTCCACATAAATTTAAGGCGAGTGACGAGTTGTCTTCTCTGTCTTACTACTGATAGATACACCAGAATCGCACACTCCGTGCTGCTGCAGCCCTCTCGTTTAGCAAGTTCCTCTGCGTCAGCTCACAATTTTGCGATCAGCATCATCATCTCCTCTTCAAGATCCTTGAGACCTCGAGAGACCCAAATATCCGTAGTAACATTGTCATTGCTCTCGGCGATGTGGCAGTCTCGTTCAGCAGCATCATCGACGAGAACAGCAATGAGTTATATAAGGGGCTTTCTGATGGAGATCTTGTTGTAAAGAAGAACACGCTGATGGTGCTCACGCACTTGATCCTCAACGGGATGATCAAAGTGAAAGGTCAACTAGGCGAGATGGCGAAGTGTCTAGAGGACGAGGAGCCACGGATATCCGACCTTGCGAAGCTGTTTTTCAAGGAGCTATCGACGAAGGACAATGCGATCTATAACAACCTTCCTGATGGTATGCTCCGCTTCACTCTTAATATCATTAACGTCAATTATACCATTATTCTAGTCATCAGTCACCTGTCTACAGGTGACCACTCCGTCGAGGAAGAAATTTTCAAAAGTACTATGCGCTACATCTTTTCTTTCATTGAGAAGGTTGGTCCTCTTTCCATCGTCGTGGTCTCATTCATTAAACTTCTAACAGGAAAAGCAAGCCGAAAATATTGTTGAGAAGCTCTGCCAACGTTTACGGCTCTCTGAAGATCCCCGTCAATGGCGCGATATTGCATTCTGCTTGTCTCTCCTCCCATTCAAGTCAGAACGATCGGTCAAAAAACTCATTGAAGGGTTGCAGTTCTACCGCGATAAGCTGCACGAGGAGGGCGTGTTCGACAGGTTTAGCGAAATACTTTCAAAGGCACGCTCCAATAAATCAGCGAACAAGCCAGACACGGAGCTCAACGAGTTTGAATCGGTACGGCCTTTTCTGATCAGGATCACTGTAACACGAGTCTGAAAATCTTCCAGATACTCGATGAACACCGACGCCAAGGCGAAGAGGACCAAGCCCTTGAAAAGCGCGTCGAAGGCAAGAAAGCAGCTGCGAAACGGAAAGCTACACGACGATGTGAGCTCTAGGCGTACTCCTTGATTTCTTACTTACCTATTTTGCAGCCGCGCGCAAGAAAGCTGTTGAAGCTGAGCCTGAGCCACATGTAGCTCCGGCCGCACGGGACGACGACGATGATGATATGTATGTATAAACCGAACTTTACGTATTCGGGATCTCTTGGTATGTTTACAGCTAGCACGCAAATTAGGGCCCTGCCGGCGCAAGCAACCTTTTGCGTTATTTGTTACTGCTCAGCACATAGTACTAGTACTACTGTTTATTATAAATTTGAATTTTGCCACTGCGACTCCAGGCTCTACATAGTCGTCAGGACTCTCCTTTTTTTTCCTGGCCAGGTGTGCAGGAACTTTGGCGGACGTGCGCATTACGTGACTTTTTATACCAAGTGCATCGACAAAACACCGACGATCATCAATTGACACATACACCTATTGATTCCACTTCGTAACTTGAACTTTGTTGTACAACGCGATGACTACTAGCAGTATGCACATTCCACAGCGCACACCATCACCCAATTGCTTCTAATTATCGTTAATGGTGTAAGCCACTCCAGGCCTCACAACCAAAGTCTTTGCGTCATTGCTAGAGGGCTTCAAGTTGGTCGAGTCCCTCAATACGAAGGCCACCTGCCAATTGCTTCGTGCCCAGGTGTCGCCCTGGCCTGGCTGGATATCGGAGAATGAAGTATTCCCCCTCTCGTTGTCAGCGGTGATGCGCACAGAGATCGTGTATGAGCTCTTGTTTTCTATCCGAATCTCCGTGCTCGCGACTACCGGTGTACCCAAAATGATTATTAGAGACTAGCTGTAAACCTTTGAACGCACCTGCGACAGACATTGTGTGTAGTAGTGAGAAGATGTAAAACAAGTGTTTGACGCAGCGATGAAAATCCCTGGGGGATGAATCAGAAAGGAGGACAAAATAAACCAGGGATTGGACTCACTCAGAGTAATCGAAGGAGCGATAGGGAAGATACTAGAGACTCGTCGCGTATTTATACGCATGAATTCTTTCGGAGCTCACACCCAAAGCTCACATATTCCCCAAGTTATTGTTCGGTGGGCTTTGGACGATCCCCTTAAGGTCATGGCCCAGACGATCAGATGTCGGCGAAGCACTGGCAGCTGACCTTAGTAAAAGAGGGGTATCTTGTGTTTTATGTATGTAACGCACCTTTGGAGCACTGATCATCATGAAGGCTCATCGAGATTGAGAGTCGGATCCGAACATGGTAAATGGAAGCATGACGGGGACTACTGTCAGGCGTTGCCCGAGTCCAAGTTTTGTCACTTGATGTTAACGTAAATAATAGTTAACATAAAAGAGGGGTGGGCCATGAAGATCCGGGGCAAATTGAATACCGAATACCGGCATGCAATAACCGGAATTTAATACAATGGTTCATGACTGTACAGCAGACTGACTGGCAGCTGAGGGCTGAAGTTCTATCCTGTAAGCCATGATGATTCGCTATCAAAGACATACGCATAATGCAAAAACAAATATCAATATGTGACTGTTAACTATATGCTAACTATTTAAGTTACACTTGGACTAACCTGTCATCATTCCGAAATAGATCGGCTAGCAAGCTTGTGACGAAAGGTTAGACCCCGCAAACTGTGAAGTTTTTCTATGTCTTATTGTCCTACTCACATGCCTTCGTTGTCCCACTTGTCGAGTTCACGATCTTTGCGCAAAACATCCTCAGCCGTTTTTCCTAACCTTTATGCCCATGAATGTCTCTCAACCACTCCGTGCGCTTTCACTTCCCACAATCTACAGACATCGACGCTCAGCACGATGGAGTGACTGCCACTACACGTATGGTCGAGCGCATTCCGTACCATTTTTTTGACTTCTTCATCCTGGTATCCCTCACATCTACCACCCTCTTCCATGAAGTATAGCATATCCTTGACAACGTTTTGTACTATACTGTGACATATGATGAAATTTAATCATGAATCAACATGTCTGGGTAAGATGAGGATGCAATATAAAATTTTCACTACCAATGACAGGAACATGTATGCACTATGTAGGGTGTACGAGGTAGAGTTGCGGGCCAGGAGAAGTAATGAGAGAGGGCTGGATGTTGACTGCGAGCGCGATGACTCAGGATGGGCCTCAGATCTGGCGCAGTGGCGCTAAAACTTGGCGTGGACGTGAAAAATTTGAGCGACCGCGCAACGGCACAACAACTAGGCCGCGGGTACCAGGAAGGAGCAGGAGCGAAGATGACTGAGTAGGACAATGACAATGAAAAAGTTTCGTACCTTTCTCCGGCACAGTTTGCGGGGTCTAACCTTTACTAAATAACGTCACTCGAATCGTAACAAATATTGGGAGCCGGAGCGGTACCAGGGTATAGTCTACACATTCAATTCCACCGAGTCTAGAGCCCCACTAAAGGAGGTGGCAATATTGCGCAATCCACAGCTCAACGTGAGTCATAGATAGCCACGTCGCACAATATCGCCCTCACAATTCACCATCATGGCGGTTACTTACGTGGTCGTTGGACCAGTCGTACTGCGGATCCGGGGTCGATCGTGATTTCGTCGACGAGCCGATGCAGCTGTTAACTATGGCTTCAAATGCGACATCATAATTCAACCATGAAATGTGCTCGTAACTAACACTGTCCAGCACCCTGGAACATGTGTGAGTGCCAGTCAGGCAACGCCTGAGACGTAAGTAGTCCCCGTCATGCTTCCATTTACCATGTTCGGATCTGACTCTCAATCTCGATGAGCCTTCATGATGATCAGTGCTCCAAAGGTGCGTTACATACCCCCTCTTTTACTAAGGTCAGCTGCCAGTGCTTCGCCGACATCTGATCGTCTGGGCCATGACCCTAAGGGGATCGTCCAAAGCCCACCGAACAATAACTTGAAGAATATGTCAGCTTTGAATGCGAGCTCCGAAAGAATTCATTCAGGTTCATGCGTATAAATACGCGACGAGTCTCTAGTATTTTCCCTATCGCTCCTTCGATTACTCTGAGTGAGTCCAAGCCCTGGTTTATTTTGTCCTCCTTTCTGATTCATTCCTCAGGGATCTTTATTGCTGCGTCGAACACTTGTTTCACATCTTCTCACTACTACACACAATGTCTGTCGCAGGTGCGTTCAAAGGTTTACAGCTAGTCTCTAATAATCATTTTGGGTACACCGGTAGTCGCGGGCACGGAGATTCGGATCGAAAACAAGAGCTCATACACGATCTCTGTGCGCATCACCGCTGACAACGAGAATGGGAGTACTTCATTCTTCGATATCAAGCCAGGCCAGGGCGACACCTGGGCACGAAGCAATTGGCAGGTGGCCTTCGTATTGAGGGACTCGACCAACTTGAAGCCCTCTAGCAATGACGCAAAGACTTTGGTTGTGAGGCCTGGAGTGGCTTACACCATTAACGATAATTAGAAGCAATTGGGTGATGGTGTGCGCTGTGGAATGTGCATACTGCTAGTAGTCATCGCGTTGTACAACAAAGTTCAAGTTACGAAGTGGAATCAATAGGTGTATGTGTCAATTGATGATCGTCGGTGTTTTGTCGATGCACTTGGTATAAAAAGTCACGTAATGCGCACGTCCGCCAAAGTTCCTGCACACCTGGCCAGGAAAAAAATGGAGAGTCCTGACGACTATGTAGAGCCTGGAGTCGCAGTGGCAAAATTCAAATTTATAGTAAACAGTAGTACTAGTACTATGTGCTGAGCAGTAACAAATAACGCAAAAGGTTGCTTGCGCCGCCAGAACCCTAATTTGCGTGCTAATGAAATAGAATATAATTTACGACAATACTAGCACAGTATTTTCAGGCAGTTTTTCCAATTCAATCAAAGGATCTGTGCACAAATCATCGCGCTTGCAAGACAAGACTTACTTGCCAAATTAAGGACATTGGTTTCGGCGGCCATGAACGAGGCTTTTTACCACGTCTACCACTTGATTTCGAGTCGTTTGAAACCCTGCGTACGTCGATTAACTTGTCTTTCCTCCATAAACCCATGTGATAACTCATAGCAGAATTATACTGATGCCCTCGTGATTGTTCTCTATATAAGGCAATATATGTCCTTCTCAGGCTCAGTTCACTGATGGCATATAATACCCCACTCAAGACGGACGTCCCAAAGTCAAACAACGCCATATGCATACCATAATAAATTATACCTATGTAGACTTATCATAAATAACGCTATCCATCCCGAGCAAGTATAGTCCAAGAGGCAAGAAAAAAATGAAACGGGCGAGTGTGAGTATGTACGGGGACGATACGAAGCGTGATCAACGAGTGGGTGAGTGTCCGAACGAAAGTGTACCTGTATACGAGAGAAAGAGCTGAAGATGAGAAATGAGCGTAAATATTGAGATGCGCAAAGGAGCGTGCAATTATGTGCTTGAAAATCGTACTCGTGCAATGATATCAGAAATACGACGTGCCCTCTCTCATCCTCCAAGCGAAAAACAATTCATACGCAGCAAGGGTAGGATGGAGACAGAGCACTAGATTAAGCATATGACGATATTAAAGTTAAGTCGCATCAACGACGAGAAGGAAATAATGCACGAACAAGGAGGAAAAGGATAAAGGAATAAGGAAATGGAGAAGAAATCAACATGCAAAAATTTTAAAAACAGAATATGTAGTTGATGTGAAATGCAACGGTCGTGGGATGAGAGGAAAACATGCGGAAAATAAAAAGTGCATGAGTAAGAGAACATGAGGGAGTGTGGATGGGTCGAAAAAACGTGCTGAGCAAAAAGGGAGAGAAAGAGACTGTACAATTTCCAATGCATCGCAAATGTCCACGGATTCTCCAGATGAAGCAACAGCAGAACGAGGAAAACGTATTTGAAGGATGATGCGTGACGCGCATGATTCGGTGTAACGAAGTGTCGTCTGCCCCGCCGAGCCCATGATCAT
Organism: Suillus spraguei; assembly: GCA_016800925.1. Taxonomy (NCBI): domain Eukaryota; kingdom Fungi; phylum Basidiomycota; class Agaricomycetes; order Boletales; family Suillaceae; genus Suillus; species Suillus spraguei. The sequence goes on along the minus strand of JABCPU010000077.1, from coordinate 80,453 downwards.
AAGGGGGCAGTATATTCATCGCCAATGCGTGATTCAGCCGTGGCCTACATGCAAAAATCAGCCATCCATCGCTCACCACACTACAAATCACCACACACATGAAGGACATCACTCAGCCTTGAACCGTGCCCCACCCTCCCCTCCACGCATGATAGCTTTCATGAATCCAAAGAATCGGTCCGCGTATTCAGAAGGTGGGACTGGGCTGATTTTGTGCTGTTAAAAGGTGAGTTACCGAGGAATAAAAGGACAAAAAAACCAACTCACCCGATCAGCGCTTAACCCCTTCCAAAAATGCTCACACTTCTTCAACCCCCCATACGGGGTCAAAATATCAATGATTCCCAAATAATAAATGACATCCATCTCTTCATTGCTGTCATCTGTCGCTTGGAGGCCTCCTTCGTCTTGGTAGAAGAGAAAGTGGTCGCGATCTTGAGTAGGGTGGGGTTGCTGCGAGGGTGTGTGCGAAGGGGGTTGATGGTGAGGTTGAGGTTGAGGGGGCTGAGCAGGCTGAGATTGGTGGAGAGGATGAGATTGGTGGAGAGGATGAGATGGATGTGGTGGGGTTTGGAATATCGGGTGAACTTGTTGCGTAATTCCGTTCCCATTCGCACCCGAATTTGCGTTGTTCGTACTCTTGGAACCGGAACGCGGACGCGTGCGTTGGGAGTGGGCGGGTGTAGACGGCGCAACAGTTTGCATTGATGGAGAAGGCGAATCCGGGAGATCGAGTGTCGTCCCTAATTGGTGCGGATCAGATGCTCGCATAATTCGACGCATAGCTATCGCTTCAGGGGACCGCCCGTCTTTCGTCTGCGTGGTTTTGCGTCGGATGGGTGGGACTGAGGGCTGCACGCGAGTTAGTTAGTAAGGGCATGAATATAAGAGGAAACGCTGGACGAACCTCAAATACCCTTAACGTGCTCCCTCTCACATTCTCCCTATTCCCCCTGTTCCCCCAATGAAGCCCAACGAGTAAACTATAATCCATGACCCCAAGATCCCTCAACATCTCACTATCCCTCCTCAACTGCTCCGTCAAAAGAGCCCTTTTCTCGGGACCAAGCTCCAACACCCTATTACTATCGATCCAGTTCAGATCCTTCTGCACTGCGCGAGGATTCTGCTCCAGTTTCGCAGGTGGTACAATACGCCCAACGGTGCTCCCTTTGAGATCGTAAGATTCGTGAATGTCTTTGTGAGGCGGGAACAAATTGTTCATAATCACGAAATGAATCTTTCGTCCCCTGGGAAGCTTTACGCGATGAAGTCCATAAAACCGGCTCAATAAAGTATGAGGGTTCGCTTTGACGTGCTCCCAGTACTGGGGGAGAACGCGAAGGAGGAACTTGTGTTCTGCATGTCGTATGGTCTTTATGATAAAGCGATAATCGCGGGGAGAAGTAAAAGAAAGAGCCACTTTTGCCTGGGGAGGTGAGTTCGGAGAGAATATATTTAGATGTGAGGGAGAGTAGGTAATCTGCAGGGTCCAAAGAGAAGTGATCTTCGCGGAGTTCGCGGAAGACCCAAGGGGCATAGTCTTTGAATTTGAAGTCATATCTCGCGGAGGGAGTGAGTTCGTTCCCGACGCTGGGGGTGTGTGAGTTTGGAATGCTAAACAGATAGGGGATACGTACATATCAAAAGAGTATTTATGCCTTGCTGTAAAATCCTGCTCAGTGAGGGGTCGTTTTATCTTTGCCTGGCATCGTGAGACCTGCGTGGAGTTAGAGCCTGCGTACATAGAAAAATTGGAAACGCACCGCTATTCTGATGCCCGTGAGCATGTTATACATAAGGACGTAATTTGCGTGGTCCTCTCCTATTAAATTGCCTACCAAGGGATACTCGTCCTGTTTCTGAGCCACTTCGACGACTGCTGCTGCTGCAACTTCGGCAGCCTGTTTTCGCTTTCTTTCACGGCGAATCTGCTCTGCATGTATCTGGATGTCATCTTCCAGTTCTCCGGTTGCAACATATGCGGATGGAGGTGGATGAGGACGGCGTGCAGAGCCTGTCGTATTGCGGCGTACAGGACGAACGGGTGGGTGGAGGAGACCATCTGGTTGCTGGCTCCTGGATGTACTAGCAGTTTGGGCATAGCTGCTCGTCTGGGAGACTTTGGGGACTCTAACAGAGAGTTTTGTCTCTGTGGAAGCACGGTGAAGGCGGTCCTGTGTACGCTGGCTGTTTATGGTGGCTGTTTCCAACTCTACATCGATGTCTGACTCTATGCCTTTCGGGAGTGGGTCTGACTTGGAGAGTCTTACTGGGAATAAGGATGATATATTGTCAGGTGACTCGTCCACGCTGGCTGGAGGAGAAGGCGGAGGTGGACCGATTGTATCCTCCCGGGGGATGTTGGGCAATGGTTTTGGTGGGTGAAGGTGAACCGAGTTCCTTGTTACTTCTACTATGTGAATTTGAGTGTGAGTGTGATCCATGTCTGGGCAGATTGTCGTCGTCGGCGAAGGCGCTGTTACGAACGATGTGGCTGGGGATGAGACCAAGCTTGATTGTCGATCCAGTGCTGAGTTGGGCTCGCTCGCGGTCAGGATTGAAACGCGGTTGGCCATTTGCCTACGCTAAAACGACGAGTTCACCGTTGCACACGATGAGGACAGACTGTCACAGACTGAACTGAACGTTTCTCGTTGCAAGTCCAACAGCCTCAAACAGTGTGGTCAGTGGTGGCTGTGCTTCTTTCTTCAAATCACACCATATCAGGAAGTAAACTTTACCGGCCGATTCACTGGCAAGGCACACTTAATAGCGCCGCAGATCACTGCATAAACCAAGTTACAAGCTGGATAATATGCAAAGGCGGCCGATCTCACACAGGAAAGCTACTCGACTTTCAATGTGCGAATGGCGGCCATTTCGCGCATGAGTCCCTCTGAATATCGGAGATGATGGATAAAATTGGACTTTTTCGCAATTGGATAGTGGATGCTGACGTTGCACTGCACAATCTGAATCAACTACGTACGGTGCTCCATGCATCCCGGAATTGCTCATCATTCCCAGCTCAGAAAAAAACAGTGTGGACTTCAGAAAATACACACACTCGGACCTGGATCATGGGTTGAATCTGACCGGCCATCAACGAGCAACGTTCACTGCTGATCTGATATCAGATGAAACAGAAATTTCGATTCGCGAAGCGACCCAATCCGCCTACCTCAGCTCATCCTCGATCTTCATCATGCCAAGTAGCTTGGAAGGCCAATTCTTCAAATTCGAAAGTGAGTTACACCACATCATTGCCTTCTTATCCGTTTCGTGATCCTCACGCTATATCTGCAGTTATCTGCGGAAAAAATCTTCTAAGTACCGATATTTATATGTTCATCAATACTGACTTCTGAAAATCAGCCATCAAAGTCTCATCATCCGACAAATCTGCAGCGTGGGGCGATACCGCGACTTCGTGAAGTTCATGGAATGCGACTCGAGGACTGATCCTTGTTTGTAGGCAATTAGATGCGTCACATGCATTGTCACTGGACATCAGGGCATCTTTCGAGCTCGATCGGATGCTGGGCAATGGGGAAGTCATCGGAGAATGCGAAGCGACGTGGGATGAGCTACTCGATCACGGAGATAAGCATTTCAGCGAGTAACCAACTTCTCATTCACACACTTCTACTAACATCTGGTAGATCTCTCCTTTCCCCTCGTTCGTAGTGTCTGTTCTTCCTTCACGCTGAAGGCTAGTGTTGTGCACTCTTGCGACAATCGGGACAGCACACTGCTTAATGTGAGCCGTACTGCCTTATGGAACGTCAACCGTAGTCCACAGTAGACTGCAAGATTACTCGAGACAAAGACACGTACGGCATACCGAATACATAACAAGCAAAACAGTCTCTCACCTGATTGATGATTTAGAGGAATGCATACAGCGTCGTTGTGAGGCCGTTTCTCTGTGGTCCGAGGGACATTCTGATCGTGTTAGCTACCTGAACGACTCGACCGTCTCATTCCGATCTCGCTTTGGTCACCAAGGAAAGCCTCATAACCTCGAGAAGGCCATTTATTTGTGTGGAGAAGTGCTGCACCTGCACCCTGTCTGGCACAAATCTCGTGGTGTATCGTTGGGCAACCGGGAGGGGCGCTTCCGCATGCGTTTCAGCCAACGGGGTGGCGTTGATGATATGAACAGGGCTATCGGCCTCCTCCGCGAAGCATTGACATTGCGGCTGCCCGGGAATTCATCTCATGACACCCTTAATACCCTTGCCCTTCCACTCCAAATAAGATATGACAAATTGGACATCGGTGAGAATCCCAACAAGATCATCGATCTATGTCGCGATTTATTGTTAAGGCCGTATGGCCATCCATATGGCCATGCAACTCTTCACAATTTAGTCTCAGTACTCTGCTCTCATTCCACGCAAACTCGGAAGAATGATGATGTCAAGGAGGTCATTCGACTGCCGAGACTCGTAGGAGGTTTCGCCTTCACTGTGACTGAGTAGATATTTCAGCTGTGTGTGATTGCAGGAAGCTTACTTGCCTCGTTATCGAGTGCAAAGCAAGTCAGCTGATCTGTCACTCACTTTAGAGAGCACCAGACTTGGAGCAACCCATAACTGAGGCACAGGCAGCACAGTCATGTATCTGCACTGAAGGCCTACAACACATGTTTCGACCTTCTTGACGGTCATTTGGCAACACGATCATCGATAATTCTACGGTGCGAAACTGCCGCTGCCTTCAGTTCTAGATCACTGCCTATATATGCAGCATCACGTGCTATCCGCAGTGACACGCAGTCCAACTCATGGAATAGGGCCGTGGCCAGTAATGGTCGCTGGCCTCGCTCGAGGAATCCACTTGAAGACAAACCTCAACGTAGCTCACAAGTTTTTGTGCCTCAGTAAGTGCTTGTTTAACGCTCAGGGTTCTGCCTGCAGCGCTGACCGACCTACTACTGATCATGCGGCAGTGGAGTGTAGGCAACTTACTGAGCAATAGGGAACTGCGGTAACTGAAATCCGTAATCTCGAAGGTCTCCTGCGATTCCTGCTCCCGCCGTCATACGAACCATGTTCTTCGTGTACTGTTAGGAGAAACGTACCCGGAAGTAGCGAGAGCGCTAGTACTTGGGTTCAACTTATTGCAGGACTGGGTTTACGTTCCTCCTGTGGTGTCAGCTCGTGGTTCCTGTCATGGTTCAGAACGAACAACCATCTTTGTTCTATCTGGTAGGGAATACTACAAGTAGTTTCTATCGTCAGTTTCGCTTCTTCATGTTGGCCGCTCTCGAAGCCCTCCAGGTCCTTCTATGCGACCTCCGTTCAAAAGTGTCGAGTATCGTCAGCACAACGGGTGTGTAGATGATGCCAGTGGGCCTACGAATGCTTATATCTCATAGGGCGTTCCTGACTGGGAATAATTTCTCGGGAGTTGGTGTTCACGCAGAGACCAAGCTTTATGCGCAACTTACTCTTACTTAGGCGACATCTTCGATTGCAGCATGTTGTAGATGACGATATCGTCACGCACGAGATGAACGAACAAGATTCATGAATTATGCCCAGGCGAGGATTTCGTTGGCGGCTTGAAGACGGAGAGGACCCTCTGTCATAGTACCCTCGGGAGTCGACAAAATACTGAAGGGTGAAGTCTCAGTGCCGAATCCGGTACCTAGGAAGAAGCCGCTTGAGTAGGTAGAAGATCACGTTCCTTTGTATCAGTTTGTAGTCATAGATTCTTGGGGCGGCACGCAGGTCAATAATTTCTTCATTGACTCATGAAGTAAGCACTACGGTGGAGTGAACCAAAAGGACGCAGGTAGAGAAAGCCATATTCGAGATCGGACGATGGCGGTGGCGGTGCATACAAGCCTTCCTCAACTTGGGGAGATAGGGCTCAAGATGAGAAGCAGGATCAATATTTGGAGTTTGATATCCTTACAAAACTCTGCAAGTGAACATCAAGGAATTGCGATGCAACATGACGCCCAATATCAGAAGCATGAAGCACCAGGGATGAATTTTCTTCCAGTTTCGTTGAGGCGGAATGTTTGAATAGCGGGCAATACGTCTGGGAGGCTCTAGGGACTCTTTTGTTTGTTGTAGCATGGGGTTACGAGTTTGCTGTACCCAGCTCCGTCTTAATGCCTTTTGATAACGAGTCTGAATGTATCCAGTACAAATGATTCCCATCAGCAATCCATAGAGAAACAGCGTGGATTATAGCAAGTAGTATTACACACAGAACTTAACTTGGATTAATAAATGTACCCCCCATACTAGCGTCGCTCATGGAAAGTCACGTCATCAACCCCCCAAGAGCAACGACCAACAGATCTGATACCGGGACTTGTCCTTTGCGAGAAAGGACGACTCCACAAAGGAGTAAGAAGGAAAAAATTACCAACCAGTCCGATAGTAGTCTGAATCGAGTTTCACGATCCACAAAGGATACATGAGCCACGGCCCACGAAGTGAACTCAAGGACAAGCCAGTTCCATTGCATGATACAATCAGCTGCACCTCATACGCAAGGAGTTGCGATCTCCAGTTGTAAGCCGTAAATACTGATCGCTCTGGTAGCAGACGAGAGTCTCGAGAAGCAGCCATCTGAGGTGGCGCCACAGGAACGTCGGCGTCCCTATGGTATCTCAGGTAGGCTGAGCGCCGTCTTGACAGGCGCAGGCGCGATAGCGACAACTGACTGCTAAACAACAGAAGCAAACTTGCCCGATCCCCGCGACATCTTTCAAAGGCTTCATGCTCACCCTCCTCTGCTTTAAGCAAGATCTTCGGGATATGAACAATGAGACTGCTTTTCTGGTGCATCGCGCAGCTGATATTATAGCTGAGCTCTGCTAGAGCCGATCGAGGGGGATTAGAATACTCAGACCTTAGCCCGCTCAGGAATTTGGATGCGTTGAGCGATCCTGTGTGTGATGAGCATTCGTGGCTCTCGAGCTGGAGGAATGGTTTTTAAAGTCCGCTAGATAAAGATGATCGACTCGCCGCGGTTCTATTAATATTCTACCTTCACCGAGCCTGAATGCGACCCGTTCGAATTGTATTTGCATAACATCTTCAGACATGACTGGATCTACATGTGCTAAATAACTCGGGGCGTGACTAAGTATATCTCTCCAAGCACACCGATGGCATGGTAGCAAGTTTGGGTTAACAGAATTGCTGAGATTCGCATGTCCCTTCCAACTTACTTTGACATTGTCCAGCGACTCTAATTTTCCCGCTAACACTTATTGCAATCATACCAGCGTCTATTGTGCCGAACAGCCATCGACAACATGGAAATACACGTGTAGCATGACCTGAACTCTTAATTCTTCTACACCCTCACCTGAACCTCATTCACAGTACTTTCCTGTATTCCTACCCTCCGTTCTCTCCTACCCTTCATTCCACCTACCGCTCAGCCCATCCTTGGTCTTTATCGCACCATCATGCCCAGCAGCTTGGAAGGCCAATCTATCATAATTGAAGGTGAGTCACTCCACGTAAGCTTCGCATCCGTTTCATGATCCTCACATTATATCTACAGTCATCAACGGAAAGAACCTGGAAGTGCCTTCTGGGCGCATACCCGCTGGCATTTACGTCCTCATCAATGTTAACTTAAGGAGACGCTGGAAATCAGCCATCAAAGCTCTCTTGAGGAAACGTTGGAAATCAGCCATCAAAGTTGACTTGAGGAGACGCTGGAAATCAGCCATCAAAGTTCTATCATCCGACACATCTGTAATGTGGGGTGAAACCGTGACCTTGTAAAATTCATGGATACTTTCGGACGCGACTCAAGGACTGATCTGTTTGTAGACCATTATCCTTGTCACCTGAATTCTCACTGGATATCAGGGCATCTTTCGAGTTCGATCGAATACTGGGTAACGGAGAACTTATCGGGGAACTCAAAATGACGTGGGATGAGCTACTCGATCACGGAGACGAGCCTTTCAGCGAGTAACCAATTTTCATTCACGCACACCTACTAACATCTGGTAGATCTTTCCTTCCCGCCCGTTCGTGGTGTCCATCCTTCCCTCACGCTGAAGGTCGCTGTTGTACATTCATGCGAGAATCAGGACAGCGCACTGCTTGACGTGAGTTACATCAGCTATGCTGTTAGATTTTGCTAACGGAACGCCGACCGTAGTCCACAATAGACTGCGAGATTGCTCGAGACACGGATGCAGGCCACTCACAATTTGCTCAATACGTGACCAGCGAGATGGTCTCTCACCTGAACAATGCTGTAGAGCATTTTCAGTCGGCTCTGGACCAGTGTCCGGTCGGTCATCCTGACCACGCAACGGCTCTCACCAACCTTGCTTGGGCCCGCCTCAAAGGCTACATTCGAAATGATTTTCAAGACATTGGTTCCGTCACCTCCCTCTTTCGCGAAGCCCTTGGATTGCGTCCGCAGGGCCACTCCGATCATCCATTATCACTCTATCACCTAAGTGAAGCGTTGAACTGGCGCTCCAGAAGGGAGAGCACCGCCATCTATATTGATGAATCCGCGCAACTGTACTGCAAGCTACTGCCCCTCTGTCCAGAGGGCACCTACCTTCACAGCATCGCGGCAGGGGCAAGTGGTGTCGATTATGTGATCAATGAATGCAACGACATTCCAGCCAACGCATCTGATAAAGACATTTGCCTCCGACAAACCATGCTCCAGCTCTGCCCTCTGGGCCATCAAAGCCATCCAAAGGCACTCGACAAGCTTTCAAGTGCTCTTAGATCACGCTTTCAACAATGTGGCAGCATTGATGACATAGACGAAAGCATACGAGTTGGCCGCGAAGCTGTTTCTTTGTGCCCTGAGGGTGATTCCTTTTTGAACAACTTGGCTGTCTCACTCCAACACCGCTTCAATCACCAAGGCAGATCCCATGACCTTGATGAGGGCATTTCTTTGCATGAAAAAGTGCTGCTCCTGCGCCCTGTCGGGCACCGATATCGTAGTGGATCATTAAACAACTTAGGGAGCGCCCTCTGCACCCGTTTCAGGCAATGCGGTGACATTGGTGATATTAACAAAGCCATCAGCCTCCGCCGTGAGGCACTGATGCTACGCCCGCCTGGGAATTCACTTCGTTACAACGCGCTATACAACCTCGCCTTCACGCTCCAAACCAGATATGACAAATTGGATATCAACGAGGATATTGACGAGGCCGTCGATCTTTACCATACATTGCTTCGGTCAATTCGGCTCGATAATCCAACGCGCCACAAACTTCTCTACAAATTGAGCTCAGCGCTCTCCTCTCGTTTCAAGAACACTCAGAATAGTGAAGATGTCGAGGAGGCTATTCGACTCTGCCAAGAGTCGTTGCAGGCTTTGCCTTCACTGCACCCAGATAGATACTTCTGTCATGCGCGGCTGCAGCAGGCTTATCTGTCTCGCTACCACATACAACACAATCCCACCGATTTGTCATCTGCAGTAGAGCAGTTCAGACTGGCATCAGTACACCCAACTCAAGGATTTCCAGAACGCATCAAGGAGGCTATTGACTGGGCTCGCCAAGCAGAAGTCTATCAACATGAATCTGCCCTCGAAGCATACCAAATATGCTTGGAACTTTTCGATAACCATGTGATGACGCGATCATCGATAATCTCACGACGCGAGGCTGCAACTGCTTTTCGCGGTGCACAGTCACTGCCAGTAGATGCAGCCTCATGTGCCATCCGTCGTGATAATCTACGACAGGCAGTCGAACTCGGGGAGCACGGCCGTGGCCAGCAGTGGTCGCTGGCCTCCCGACTCAGGACACCGCTCGAAGACCTTGAGTCCACGGGCCCCGAGCTAGCTTGCAAGTTCTCAGAGCTCAGCAAGAGCCTTTCTGATGCTCAGGGTTGTGCGATCCTCACCGACAGAGCTGCAGCTGACGTAGCAGCAATAGAATATCGGAGACTTACGGAGCAGTGGAGAGATGCAGTAACTGAAATCCGTAATCTTGAGGGTTTCTCGCGATTCCTGCTCCCGCCGTCGTACGAAGACTTGCAAGCGGCAGCATCCCAGGGTCCAGTCATCATCCTCATTGCGAGTCAATACTCATGCAACGCTATCATTGTCCCGATGTCAGGAGAGCCCCACAACGTTCACTTCCCGCGTCTTGCTCTTGCGCATCTAAAGAAGCTCAAGGACGACTTCGGTAAAGCGATAAAACAAGCGGCTGGTATGCGCCCACAGGAGCGGAGGAAGGATTTGCAAGAACTCTTACGGACAGTATGGGATACGATCATGCTGCCCATCGTCAATGTACTTGAGCGTGATCTCAAACTGCGGTACAGATCTCGGATCTGGTTGTGTCCAACTGCAGACTTCACTTCAATCCCTCTCCACGCAGCCAACTCCTTTCGGATGAAAGCAGATGGTTCTGGGCCAGAATACTGCATGGAGGATCTCTATATCTGCTCTTACACTCCGACACTTTCGGCTCTGATTAGAGCTCAGCAGGCGATGAAGAAGCGTGTGCCTCCTTCCTTCGTGGTGATCGGACAGGGTCAACCGGGGGCGGGGCAGGGAAAGGCGCTCTTAGCTGTCGACAGCGAGCTTGAGCTTGTCCGTAAACTTGTTCCGGCGATGGCCAACCCCACCACTCTCTCTGGCGATGACGCCACACGAGCAGGTGCACTCGAAGCTTTGGAACAGAACACCTGGGTGCACCTCGCTTGTCATGGAAAGCAGGACTACGAGCAGCCCTACAATTCCCATTTTGCCATGAAAGACACGCCTCTCACGCTGCTTGATATCATGGAGAAAGATATTCCTCATGCAGAATTTGCGTTCCTATCGGCATGTCATACCGCCGTCGGCGATGAGAAGACTCCCGACGAAGTCATCCACCTTGCGGCTGGGCTGCAGTTTTCTGGGTTCAAGAGTGTCATTGGCACGCTGTGGGAAGTCGATGACTCTGTCGCAAAACACGTCGTGAAAGCTTTCTATGAGAAGATGTTTGAGAGTTTGGACTCGGAGGATGGTGGTGTCATGGACTGTACGAAGGCAGCGCGGGCACTCAACCATGCTACGTATTCCGTGAGGAAGGAGGTACCGCTCGAGCAGAGGATTGTTTTCATTCATATTGGTGTGTAGTTCTATGATGTCGTGTTGCTTTCGTTCCGAGTTACTACAAGTTTACTATAAGTTATTAACGTTGGATTATCTGTCCCTGTTCAAGTTGTATGATTACGTTGATAGTTTTTGTTGCATTGCATTGTACTAACATATACTAATACTCTCAAAACATACTAGGGAGGAGTACGGTGGTATTCAATTGCATGTAGGCCTGGCTTCTCGGCCCCGATGGACATTATAATATCTGGATTATTCATGTTCCTAGCTTTTCCCACAATAATCGGAACGAGTGAATCGCATTCTTCTCTTGTCTCTTCGATTGCCAGTGCTCGTTCACTCAGCCATTACTCAGTCATTTGGGCCCAAGTTCACGTTTCGCTGGAATTCTCATGGCCTCATTGATTCATTGCCATGCGCTCACTACTGATGTCGAGTTCGAGGTCGCATGTAGTCTCGATGTTGTATTTGGGATGAACTGGATTGCTGTGTGGCCACCGTTTTGTGGGAAGACGAGACTCCTGTCTCCAATCCTCTATGTCTGGCTTTCAAGGTGGTGACAGTGTCTCGTTGTCCTCGTTTTTTCTATCGGAACACATCCTGATATTCACTCATGGATAATTTCTTTAAGATTTTACGGTAACTGGTCTTAACCAGGTGGTTGCTACCACGGAATCAAAATCTGTGAGTTGTGTAGGTTCGAAACCTGCCGACGACGTGGTTTTTTCTATCGGAACACATCTTGATATTCACTCATAGATAATTTACTCCAGAGTTTACCGTAACTGGTCTTAACCAGGTGGTTGTTACAACAGAATCAAAATCTGTGGGTCGTGTAGGTTCGAAACCAGCCAACGACAACGCTTTTTTTCTATCAGAACACACCTTGACATTCACTCATGGATGGAGGTTCATCTTAACTGGTCTTAGCCCCCTGTGCAATTGTTGTTGCAACATTAATATTTACCCCGCGGCGAGTCGTGCTTTCGGACACACATTTGAAACACTAATTATATTGTGTATCGTGAGGCTGCCGCAGTTTTTTATGTAGTTCCTCTTCGGGTTCAGTCAATTGCGTATTGGATGAATTGATGTCTGTAGACGTGTCTGCAAAATATCAGGCGCTAATCTGTGGACCACTGCACAGAGTATCCGCAGCGACTTAGAATGCAAAAAAGGACATTGCAGGCAGAGAGACCTATTGGTATTTTGAACATTCCTTGCTGTCGGGGCACATATGAAGGTGTGTCTAAATCATCGCAATCACTATTTACCAAGGTGGAACATATGTCAAAGGTTCAAACCAAACCTTCTTAGGAAGTCATTACGTCTTGGCATGGTTTATGCTTCGCAGGCACAAAGTAGTACCGTGTTTTTTCATCGTCTGTTTTCACAAGAAATGATATGTTTCTTGCAGCTGAAGCTCCTACATATGCATTAAATAACTCACGAAGGTCAATAAAATTTCAGTTTTTTTGAACAGTCGCGAGTCGCACAAGGTGTTCGGAGAGGCTACTTACATTACGAGGAAGGTTCTGGGAAGTAGAAGCCTTAGAAGTAGAGCACGGTGGTCTGGCTCTCCGTACTTTACATTTGGTCTGCAGAGGATAACAGTATGTCCTGCCCTTCCATGTCCTTCTCTCCTCCCGAGTACGCCGGCGCAACCCCAAGAAAGTAGTATATCTCTCTGAACATAGAGCATTCATAGAGCCCCGACTCGGAATGATTTCTCGTGCTGGCCTCCGAGAGATACACACCTGAATGTTAAGCCAAGTACATATCAATTACAGACTCTGTGCCAACATTAACGACATCAAATCAATAATCATTGGTCTATGGAAGCTCTAGGGGCATGTACAAATACATCAATGTTCTTATCACATATTCTCGAGATTAAAAAAAGATCTATACCGGAACCTCAGTTACAAATACCCCTTCACCTCCTCTCCTTTCGGTGTCTCTCCAACTAAATGCAACATATGCTCCACGACCTCCTCAGGCGTTGTCACATGCCAACTGGCAAGTGTCCGCTTGCTGCTATGACCAACGGCAGTTGTGAATACAGCTTCAGGAGACACCGCAAGCTCGACGTCGCCGTGCTCTTTGTTTTTGTCGACGAGCGTCACAGAGAGTGGGGGTTCCATCGTCGCTTTGCTAGTTGAGGAGGGGGAGAAGAGGAGTAAGGCGCGGAACATGTCTTCGTCGGTCTGTTGGAGGGTAAGATAGCGTGAAGTGGAGGAGGGAGGTACAGACCTTGTCGTCACCAGCACAGAAGATGAACTCGACTCCAGGGTTCTGGTATAATATACGCTTGACGATCTCGCCCTTGTGTGAATCGTCAGTCTGCACGTATATCAAAGACTGTATTTACAGACCTTGTTCACGGCAATAGGCCTAACTTCCAGATTCTTCTTACCCACGAGCACCTCGATCGGCCTCTTGGGCACTACGTTATTCTCCAATAAATCTTGGCACTGCCTACACTGGAACTGTCTATAACCCACCCACCACTCATTAGCTCCACTCGAAAAAAACATAAACACACGCACCCCCACTCGGGATCAGTCGACCGATAATGCCACGTAATCGAGCTCTTCTTCATCTCAATATGACTGCCAGTCGTACGTTCCGTATAATACCTAAAAATCTCTGCTACCTCCCCCATCCAGCCCATATCTAGACTGGCAGTGAAATTCATCCATACGGCGCTATCAGGTGAACGGATAAATCCTCCATGCTCTGCGCTCATCCCGAGACGCGGGAAATGGCCAAGGTGTTCCTCGAGGAACGCTTGGTCACGGCCGGACACGATGTATACAATGTTGTTAGGGTCGGATGTCAGTTTCGCGAGAGCTGTGAGCGCATCAGGAGAAGGAAGTGCCATTGACGGCATCTTGACGATCGGCGTGAGCGTGCCCTGTCCGTCAAAAGTCAACGACGACGAGCACCGCATTCCTCATTCACCACTCACATCATAATCGAACAAGAACAGACGCTTCCCTGCGCTATTATACAGGTCCTTGAGCCTGTCTCTAGGGATATAAGGCGTTTGACGTGCGGTGTTTTGTCCGTTAATTTGCGAGAGCAGCATCTTGGCAAGAACCGCAGCCCACGTGTGTGATGTGTGAGTCGTTACGACCGAGTGCAACGCAGCGTGCCTTGAAGCTTTTTCCTCCTCTGACATGACCAACCCACGGTTCATCGCAGCTGCTACATCCTATCATGACGCATCCATCAATCTCATCAGACAAAATGGGCAGATGATACGTACCCCGAGATCCCAAGGATTCACCTGGAGCGCATCAGCCATGTGCTGGCTGATGCCCATAAACTCGCTCAATACGAGTGGAGAGCGCTTTGTGCGCTCTTGTGCGATCACGAACTCCATCGAGGTCGTGTTCATTCCGTCCCTGAGGGGTGTGATCACTCCGAGGTCTGCAGCGCTCAGCAACGCGTAGAATTCGTCCTTTCTGAGGGTTTGGTGGCTGTTTGAGTCGTAGCAGAGGTTATGTGTGGAAGGAAAGGGCGAAAGTATATGCGATATGAAAACTTAGACATGTGAAAGATATGATAAAAGGTGCACGCACTAGTGGTGTACGGGTATAAAGTCCAGGCTCCCATACTCCCCATTGATATGCGCGACGAGTTCTGAGACTTGACGCTCGAGCTTTGGGGAGTCTGTTAACGCAGGGGATGTCACCTGCAGACAACGTTTATCATCTGAATATTGCTCCAAATAACAGGACACACCTGAATAAGCACGACTTTGCGCTGCCACTCAGGGTAATCATGCAAAAACTTCTCAAATGCGCGGAGCTAGTGTTATGACGTTAGTTTGGACGACCAATCAACGACAGTCCAACCATGTAAACGATCACCTTTTGCAAAACCCCCTTGACGACATCCAACTTGTCCCTTCCTACGATAATTTTCTTGTCTGCGTAGAGCGCGCGTAGTGCTTCGAGTTTGGGTTGGACGCCTGCACGGAGGCTATTTTGTGAGCGTGCGTGCGTACGCGTTAAGTGTTAGAGTTCAAATTGGGTGTATGCGTGTCCATCAGCACCCCAAACATAAAAATCAAACAAAAAAACTCACGTATCCCTAGCAACTCTCTCCGCATCTACCCCTACCGGACAATGTGTGACAGCAGCCACATGTCCCTGGACGTCGATACCCACATATTTCTCGACGCCCACTCCGCCTTTCATGCTTTTCCTGTTGCGCGTGAGGCTCGTTCCGCGGGTGGGTTCAATCTCGGTCCCAGTCCCAGTGGCAACACGCGGAACAACGCTCGCGCCCCGGGACGCACTAGTAGACGCAACCGCAGTACCCCTACTGGTAGTTTCATACCCACATACGCGAACGCAGGTGGAGGTGAAGTGGCGGGTGTAGCTGTAAGTTTGGAAGCAGATGAGGTTGGCACCTAGCATACCATCGAGGATTTCTTTGCGGCCTGGGTGGGAGGTTGGTTAGTGGGTCGAGGGGAGGGAGAAGGACGTACGCGGTAAACATCTAAACACTTCCGAGCTCGGGAAAGGCGTGTGCACGAATAGACCGATGATCCTGATATATATGTTAGTAATTTGGGGCGTCCTCGTTTGTAAGGAAACACGTACACGTCCCCACCATTCTCCCCGCCCACGCCAGGCACAGCACCAGAATGCATTGCATTTCTGAGCATGCGGGGACTAGGAGGAGATGGTAGTCGTGGACCCAGACGAGGTCGCCTGGTTTGAGGACGCTGGCGAGGCGGGTTGCGAATGCTTGGTTGGCCTTTTGATGGAGAGTGTATGATTAAACGCAGTAGGATTAAAGCGAGGTAACGGACCTGTTCGTAATACTCATAATTAGCATCGGCACTGGCATGCTCTGTTGCTACGTCCTGCCAGAGGAGGTAATGGAAGAGAGGCCATAGAGCTGGGTGGATGTTAGCAACGGTTAACGTTTGGAAGAAGGGGCCTCGGGCCGGTAGTAATAAGAAGGAACACAGATGAAATCAAGTGCCAACGGAGTGAGTAAGATCCGAGGAGGAGATGAGCCAAAGAAGGAAATGAGTATGAAAAGTTGAAGTGAGAAGGACCAAAAGTAGGCGATGGAGGTAGATCAAGAAGAGGTCTGCCTGATATGGAAACTAACTTTGTTTACAATAACCATCATAATGACCGTGTGCGACGTTGTCTTCCATCCAAAGTGGAAGATAACTGATGGGCTTGCTCGTTTCTGGTTCAAGCCCGTTCTTGTCAGTGTAATGTGTGAGCTCAACGTCCAGTGCATCCTTGTCCTCTTGAGAAATACGAGAAAATGGAATACGGTCGCGTACAGAAGGGACGCGTTCACCGGTGGAGGGGTTGACGTCACCTGTGGAGATGTGTTAGTGTGTGCGATGAATGAAAGTGGAGTGAATGACCATCTGGAGATTGATTGCCATCTGGTGGAGCTGCGGGTGAGAGAATGTCGCCCGTCCATCCAAGGATGACTTGTTCGTGTGTGACGCTGAGACTGCGAATACCGCTTGTCATTGCGCTGTGTCCGTAGCGTGGAGCTAGTTTCCAACGCTCAGGCTGAGCAGGTAGAGCGAGTGGAGGGAGCTCATCGGATGGGCTTGGTGGTACATCTGTAAGAATACGAGGAGGTGTTGGGGGTGGACTGAGAACGCCATCTCTAGCACCGGTGGAAGTGATGGTGCAAGTTACAGGAAGATAATGGCAGACATGAATGATGCGGCCTGATAATTGAACGCCGTTAGCCTTGTGTCGTGCTTCGAGTACTCTAACATGATCTCGAACTGCATCAAGTGAAATGTCGTCTCCTGCGCGTGTATATGGTTCTGCGAATGTGTCCATGGTCAAAAGACTGGATTGCCGGAGTGGCAATAACAGGTTTATATGGCTTATGATAAGTTAATCGGATCGTCTAGTTTTTGAAGCATGCACGCTCAATTTGGTTCAACCATCGTCATCGTGACTCCGCTGGCGCCAGGCCCTTCTTCGTCTGGCAGATAACACGTCCTACCGCTTATCGTTCCAAGATCATCATCATCATCATCGATCGATCGAACCTTCCAAGGCGACTTGCTACAATCGATGACACTATGTTATTCCAAGTTCTAGACTTGTTCAACGCCGCATTTGCCCCATCCGCTGGCAGCAGTCCTTTGTCAGTCTAGTACGCTCGCTGCAGTACAACCACCTAGCAGATATCCCTCGAAGGCGAAGAAATAATCCGACAAGCTATACCTTCAATACTTCGTGTTAGAATTAACATCACTCTGGGTGTTCATCGGTTTTGTTGCGTGCTAGAGGATACATTCTATGTACGTATGACGTGACTCTCCTCACGCGAGCCTCCATACTGTGGTCTCATCACTGACTGCCGAACTTTTTACATCCGAAGTGAATGAACTACATAGTGCGTCTCTGAAATTGACGTACTTGGTTCCAGGTCGGCTTCGTGCTCCTGGAGTGGGATATATGATTTGTAAGTGTTCTTTGGAAATTATGGGTGCGGGATTGACTTGACTACTGTTAGTTACGGACCACGTCGATGTAGTCATAGTTGCGCATCTGAATCTTCGCAACATCCTTGCTAACGCCACCGAACATCAAACACACCCTCCATTATCGCTTCCGTTCCTGCACCGCTATCAAGCCAGGTGCTCACCATTTATCACTCTCAGAACCCACTCTCGCTTCAAGTATATATATATATGCATATGGGTGCAGGACGTCTTCCCAGAGAAGTAGGCCTACTCACAATATTCATGCTAGTCTCGTAAGATGACGGTGAATTCGCTGAGACAATGCATCACTGTCTATCCTACAATTCTGGCATATGATGTCGCGCGTGCCCGCTGGTGATTTGCATGATACATTTCCTCTTGCTCACAAAGAGCACGTTTTCATTTACTTGCGAAATCTACCACGGAACTCAAACTGCATCGGATTCACGTGTTCGACACGATATGTACATACGAACGGGATTTCCTCGTATCGAATGCCGGTCACACAAGCTTACGAAAAAGTCGGACATCACGATATCCCACCGTCACTAACCGATCCGAACGTTCATCGGAGCAAGAGCGACTATTGGATGATTTACCAAAGTAAGCAGGCTCGCCAGCGTCGTAATGTTGTGCGCTGTCTGTTAATCGATGCATTTGACCTTCTAGCCATCCGTCTCGCTCCACAAATTCTTCTTTTTGCGCCTTCACACTTGTCCCTTTCATCCAATGCGGGTGCTAGTTGATGTCATCAAGAACTACATGTATATATTTATGCTTCATCCCTTCACACTTGTTTTGCCACCTGGACGCTGACTGCAATACAAATGCAGGTTGCGCTATCATCTGCTATCTTTTTTATCGCCAGGTCTCTCCTATATACAACACAAAATATCAATATCTCGTGATAGGTCGGCACTTCGCTGATCAAGCGATTGCCTAACCTACCACAAGCTATACTTTATCGATCATCAACATCCATAGTAAGTCCCTTATCACGTTCCACATATCATAGTGTCTACCCGAATCGTACCACCCTCTTTCTGGCCTTTAGAGGCTACGTTCCTTGCATTCGACACGGGGCACTTCGCGGTGGGTCCAACTTGAATCGGCGATTGCTCAACACATCATGGGCTATCCTTCTTCGATGTGATGCTCGTTTCGGCTCATTCACTTCATCACTCGCCGCCTATACATTCTCTTCTTTCTGCACATTGACCTCCACATTTCTCGATCCACCACGAGTTATACTCAAGCTTCATCGTTTCCCACTGTCTTCTTACTCAATTTCATCACCTTAACGCTAGCTGCAACTACTCTCTCGAGCGCCATGCCGCTAGCCACTGAGCATCCAATGCAGAACAGCTTGCCGTGAGGTACATTGGGTGTCACTCTACCCACCACGAGCTATCCTTCATTGATCATGATGTACACCCATCACTAGTCCCTTATCCACGTCACACATCATGACGTCTTTTTTACATTGCACCCCTTCTTTCTGCCTCTATAGTCTATACGCATCAGATGCATGATCTCTTGCATCCGACGCAGAATGCCTTGTAGTAGGTGGTATTGACCCGTGGTTCGACCCACTACAAGCTATCCTTCGTCGATCATGGTGTTCATCCATGGCTAGTCCCTCAGGCCTCATCCCCTGTTTCGCACCACCCTCTTCTTTTGACTTTGCGAATCTGCCAATGTCAGATTTCAGACAAAAAGAAATCACTGGCAGCTGTGCTTGTCGCGACCTCGCTGTGCGCCATCCGTGATCTCACACACCCTCTGACCATGAATACCTCGCAGGAAGTCCGGCTCGGCAGTGATGATCTTTTGAGTAGTACTTGAATTTCTGATGTCAATTCAAATGTTGATCTGAGCGTGAGCTGCAGTTTGAGTCATGGGAAGCCTTGGCAAAGTTGTCCAGCCGACTTAACGCCTCTGTGACTTCGAGTCGATGGTAAGTGGTAGTAGAGATAAAAAATTTGACCCGACCGATTACTTATGATGCTTGGGTTTAGGTTTAGACCAACTTTCATGCTAGTGGTTAAAAGGCTACATTTTAGATCAAAAACTGACCATAATCGCGCTGGCGTTGGCGTACAGACATGCGTTTCTGAGTGTATCTTTCCACTATTCTGGATCAGGTGAGAGGTTCGGACGGGCTTCGTAGGAGGGACGTGAGCCTGAGCTTGTAGTTGCATGACAGGCGCTGAAGTGGTCAATGGTGTTATGTAGCGCTTTGGGGCTATGGAAGTTCGGACCAAGATCAGGTAGATCAGTGCCATAGGTCACGGTAAGAAACGAGGATCCTGGAATCTAACATTCAGCGACAACAGGGACTGTGGTTCGCGTGAAGGAACGGCCACCAAATTCACGAG
Source organism: Suillus spraguei (assembly GCA_016800925.1). NCBI lineage: Eukaryota > Fungi > Basidiomycota > Agaricomycetes > Boletales > Suillaceae > Suillus > Suillus spraguei. The sequence continues at coordinate 60,488 of JABCPU010000077.1, read as the reverse complement.
GAACGGGACCTGCATGTTGAATAGCGGTAGGAACGATACGTTCCACGATTTTTCGGGATTGAACACGCATACTTTATTGTGCGATCATAAGCCATGGTATCACGATGTATCAAGACAGTTTATTTTTTCATCATAAGTAGTTGCTAAACACGTCAAAGCTCAAATGCGCCCTTGCTTTTGACTCACTTCGACTGATGCAACATCGGCCCTGTTTCAACATCTTGTGATTCAAGGTCTTTGTGTCTCCTTGATTGCCAGTGGATATACGCGACATTCTTTGTATTGTATTTGATCAAAACTCTAATTCGTTCTAATCACCAGTCAATCTTTTTGTGAGTGCCACCCCGACCCCCGAAGCCCCACACAATCTGGTTCGCTATCTTAATCGCGACGCCAAGATCAGATGCAAATCTACCAACACATCAGATCGCGTGTTAAGTTGTCTCATGAAAAGTATACACTCACGCCCAAACAATCGCCGGGTTTTTTTGGAATGGCCGCCCAACCAGTATAACATCGGCTTGACCTTTATCAAGCACTTCTTGGGCGATGTTGCCAGTGGTAATTGACCCGACACATCCGATGACAAGCTTATCTCCGACAGCTTGTTTAACTGCCTGTGCGAACGGCGCTTGGTAAGCCTGTCCAGATTTCATGACGGCTTTTGGGTGGTTGCCGCCGCTGGAGACGTCAAGAAAGTCAACGCCATGTTCGGCAAGAATACCAGCAAGTCTGATGGTATCTTCGAGACGCCACGACGGTTCATTCGGAAGCGATTCTTCAAGCCATTCAGTTGAAGAAATTCTAAGTACGAAGCATAGTTCAGATCTGACAAGAATATCTTATGGACTCGAAGATACCTCAGGAAGAGTGGCATGTCTTCAGGAATGACGTCACGGATAGCATCCACGACCTCGAGAGTTAAACGAATCCGATTCTCGAAGCTGCCGCCATACTCATCTGTGCGCTTGTTGCTGGTGGGGCTCAGGAAAGAGAACAGCAAATAGCCGTGTGCGTTGTGAATTTCAATGAGGTCAATGCCGGCTTTCAGCGCTCTCTTGGTAGCTTCCACAAATGCGATGACAACTGCCTTGATTTGCGCCTTTGATAGTTCCTTAGGCACAGGGAAGACGTCGTTGTAAGGAACCGTGGAAGGCCCCCATACATTGTCTGGCCATCCGCCTATGCTTTCGGTTGCTGTAAGACCCGTATGTATCCACGGCACAACGGTGGATGCTTTCCGGCCGCCGTGGCCAAGCTGGATGCCAATTTTTTGGTTTTGTGAGTGAGCAAACTCGACTATCTCGCGGAGGGGCTCGATTTGGCTGTCTTTCCAGAGTCCCGCGTCCTCAGCAGTGAGGCGACCCTCTGGGAGGACCGATGTGGCTTCGATTATAGAAAGACCAGGACCTCGAGTGAAGATGCTGCCCACTGAATGCCATGAGTAATTTTGTCATACTCGAGATTCATAAACCTACGGTGGACCTTATGCCAGGCTGTGAAGTGACCGTCGTCTGCAGAATATTGACACATTGGAGATAGCTGCATGAAATCTGGATGAGACATCAAGCGAACGCATCAATCGATATGGCGACTCACGAAGATACGATTGTGGAACGTTGTGCCTCTAATCTTGATAGGCTGGAACAGCGTTGGTATAGGAGTTCCATCGGGCTGGGGGTCAAATGCTGTGCCTGCAGCGGGGACCTGCGCAGGAGTAAAGTATGAGATGCCAGGTGCGGGCTTGTTTGCTACAGGCTGCATGGTAAATAATCAAGTGTGGGAGGACTACCTTGCATACCTCCCAGCTATATATACCAGTACCCACATATCTCGCATATGTCAGCCGCCTGATAAGCTTACGTTGTACAATGTCGCAATCCCACCGAATTATTGGATGACTTCTAGAACATTATTGTAAATCTGCAATACGACTCTGTGACTTTTAAGGTTTGAGCTAAAATCTAGGATTTTGAATGCTGCGTAAAGTTACCTATTCAACGCAACCACATGGTAGTGAAGTCATAAGTCACCTCCAACCGTAAGTGGTTATTTAAGAAGGTGGATACCCTGGCAGAGAACGAGCGGAGACCCTCGTTAGTAGGATATGCACCGTAGAAGGATCCCTCGATGGCAAGTACTCCAAAACTTTGGCAGAAGCAGATCCCAAGGGCACAAGACATCTAGGTAGTACCGTAGAAGGATACCTCGACTGCAGTCTGCATGTTATAAGCACGTAGCGCCACGATGCATCAAGGCAGTTTATTCTGTCATAACTCCCACTACGTCACAGTAGTACCAGTGGTGCGTTTATATAACGGCCAGTGCTCCTACTGCCAGTGGCCACTGAGCCATTGTCTAGCCTGGGAAATGGGTTTGACTCAGCGGTACGGTTCCAGGAGCAACAAAGCTTAGTAAGCCAGAAGAATGCGATACAGTTGATATGCTTATATTTATTCCCGCTACCATACTAAGGGAGTGGGTTATATCGTGTTTTACCACTGGGACCTCGTTCAAATCGGTCGACTTCATGTGTCTGTTGGTTTTGACCTTGGAAAATAATCGCATTCTTCTTGATTGCTCGTTCGCTCGGTCATTTGGGCCCAAGTTCGTGTCTCGCTCAGGAAGTTCCCAGGGCCTCAATGATGCATTGCCGTGTGCTCACTACTGATGTCGAGTTCGAGGTCGCGTGTGGTCTCGATATCGCCTTTTGGATGAACTGGACTCCTGCATGGCCGCCGTTTTGTGGGAAGACGAGACTCCCGTCTCTGGTCTTCTATCAAGGTGGTGACAGTGTCTCATTGTCCTCGTTCTTTAATATTCACTGATTTCCTTCTGTGTTTCTAGGAATTTCATGTATACGTAGTGGTAATGTTAATTATAATTGAACCTGCTGATGAAGGTGAATTAGAATCATCACAGTCTTCGTTCCTCGTCGGGGCAGTTTTATTGTCTCCTAGACGTTCAGACTGGAGCTTTATTGCCTATGAGCCCCATACGCTTTCAACTCAGGAAGTCTCGTCAAGTGGAAGAGTTAAAGTAACCTGGCCAGTCACCACAACGGAATCAAAATCCGTTTCCCTTAGACTACGCAGGTTCGAAACCTGCTGAACTATAAGTTTTCTTCTATTGGAAGACACTTTGACATTCATTTATGGATGGTTTCTTGAGAAGTTCACCGTAACTGGCCTTAGCCAGGTGGTTGCTACGACGTAATCAAAATTTGTTTCTCTCAGACTGTGCAGGTTTGAAACCTGCCGATGACGAGGTTTTTTTCTATCGGAACCGGAACACGCTTTGATATTCACTAATGGATGGTTTCTTTAAAAGTTCGCCGTAGCCGGTCTTAGCCAGATGGTTTCCACAACATAATCAAAATCTGTTTCTCTTGAACTGCGCAGGATCGAAACCTGCCGACGACGAGGTTTTTCTTATCGGGACACACTTTGATATTCACTCATGGATGGTTTCTTTGGAAGTTCACTGTAACTGGTTTTATCCTGGTGGTTGCCACAACAGAATCAAACTGTTTCTCTTGGACTGTGTAAGTTCGAAACCTGCCAATGACAACGTTTTTTTTTTAATCAGAACACACATTGACATTCACTCATGGACTCATGGATGGTTTCCTTAGAGGTTCATCCTGACTGGTCTTCGCCCCTGTGCAAATTGTTGTTGCAACATTGATATTGACTCCATGGCGAGTCGTGCCTTCGGACATACGTTCAAAACACTAATTATATTGTTTCGTGACTCGTGAGGCTGCCGCAGGTTGTATGTGGTTCCTCTTCGGGCTTAATCAATGCATATTGTATGGATTGATGTCTGTGGACATGTCTGCAATATCAGGCACTGAACTGTGGACCATTGTCAGTGAGCCGGTTGTGCCATTATGAAGCCGGGGGTATTGCTAATTTTAGCTCGGCTTCAGTGGCTAGTTTTCAGCCGAGTCATTGGCAACACTACCATAGAGTCCTCTTCTGGTCCGGCGCGCGTTCCTACCGTTGACGGTTGATACAATTCAACGTATCTGCATGCATCTGGCTAGTCTTCGACTACTTATGCCTTCCGACAAAGTCCTTAGTTCTTTCTCTGATATTCCTGCTGTTATTCATGTCGATGATGCGAGTTTTCATTTTACTATGTCGTTGTCCGTTCTGCATAAATGCAACGTGCCGCCAACTGTCACCAATCATCAGGGGGTAGCCATGGAGTCCTCTTCTAGTCCGGCGTGCGTTCCTACCATTGATAGTGCAATTCTCGACGGATCTTTCGACGGGTCTATATGAATGGGTGTGACGATGAGTTTGGCCGTGATTGGCTCGCATTTGTGGGTTCGATATGCTTCAGAAACGGATGTCAGTCTATTTTCCGGTGGCCATAGTTAGAATTTTCAGCCTAAAAGTACGTGTATTCGTTCGAATAATTTTCATATTTTTGAATGATCATTTGTAGAGAGACTACTCTCCGCTGCCTGCTGTTACAGGGAAGAAGTTTCAGTTACCCAAGTGGGTCTATCTTCATCGTCATGTTCGTTTGTACTTCCGTAAAATAAACATGTGGACAATTTTTTGGTGGTTATCAAAGCTTGATGATCCAGGCCAGCTCTAAGCGAATTGGCAGTTGCTCGGGCCTTCCAGACTCTAACTCATCCGTAGAAGATCTGCAAGAGATTACATCTAAACACGTTGGTCCATGTCAAGCTTCGTGTTTGGGCAAACAAGCAACATCATAGATGCAGGTGAAAATCATCAACGGACCCGAGTAATAAACCCATAGAATACATAGTGATTGCAGAAATTGACCCTGGTGCCCTGCTTCAACATACTTTGTGTCTCCCTAATTCCCATTGGATATACGCGACATTCTTTGTATTATATTTGATCGAAACTCCGAGTCGTTGCAATCACCAGTCAATCTTCTTGTGGCCGACACCTCGACCTCCGAAGCCCCACACAATCTGGTTCGCTATCTTGATCGTGACGCCAAGATCCGATGCAAATCTACCAACACATCATTGAGCAGGTGGTTAGCCAATCTCAAAAAGTATACACTCACGCCCAAACACTCGCCGGGTTCTTTTGGAAAAATCGCCCAACAAATACGACATCGGCCTGACCTTTGTTAAGCACTTCTTGAGCGATCTTTCCATCGGTAGGGGTCAAATGCTGTGCCTGCAGCGGGGACCTGCGCAGGGGTAAAGTACGAGATGCCAGGTGCGGGCTTGTTTGCTAGAGGCTGCATGCTAAATAATCAAGTGTGCGAAGACCATCTTGCATACCTCCCGTGTTATATATGCCAGCTGGCGCCTACCTGATAAGCTTACATTGCAGAATGTCGCAATCCCATCGGATGACTTCCGGCAGAACATTCATTGTTGTGAATCTGCAAGACACCGCTGCGACTTTTAAGGTTGAATCAAAATCGATGGTTCTAAATGCTGCGGAAAGTTACCTATTCAGCGCACATTCTAAGTGAGAAATAGCGAGTGCTGATGGGTTGATAGCTGCACAGCTTCTAGCTTTCGGCGTATAAATAGTTTATGAAGTGGTTGTTACGAATACAAAAAGCCAGATAAACAACTCTTATCTTTCAACCGCGTTCCTTTCGAGCAGTTAGGGGGAAAAAGAAGACGGGGAAACGACACTCCACAAAGGAGTTTAAGAAGGAAATTTTGGTCAGAGCCAACCCAAGAGCAGTCTGAATCGAGTTTCGCAAGTCACAAAGGATGCCCTGCCTCAACATACTTTGTGTCTCCCTAATTGCCAATGGATATAAGTATATGATTCGAAGACGCACCTCGACTTTACCACTACACTAATACCACCTCAGCAGACTCGTCAGCACCTCCCTTTCAGCATCATGATCGATCTATATATTGTCGCTTGGAAGGTCAAATCTTAGCTAGTCAAGTACCATCTACTTCGGCTTATGCTGAGTTTGTCATGATTCATATCTAGTTGTGATGATTCGTCCCTCTGTAAAAATCTGGAACAGCTGGCGTTTTCCAGCCTTTGTCAGGGCTCGAGATAGGTGTAAGTACTTTTGGGCCTATGATGGCATATGTAGTAGTCGTTCTTCTCTCACTATGGTAATAGAAACCAGAAGAGTTGAAGCTGTTCCTGCTATGAGCCAAACTCACTAATGCTAATGCTTTCGACCGACATTACTCCTTCCTGGCGGCACGTTGCCCTTGCACAATGCACAAAGAACATATACTCGAAGCTTGAATAAATTTGTGAATAGAATAGACGATAGTATGATAGAGGATGCAAAACATGAATGGTATGACTTGGAGGGTGATTGATCGATCCTACGATTAGCGCTACACAGGGATGAAAGAATACAAGGGTACGATAAAGGTGCACTGACAGACCAAAGCAATACGACATAAGAGAACTAGACACCGATATGAATGAAAACCATCCTCTGCTCAAGCGGCACCTTCGTCTTCACAGCATGAGTAGCACGGTTGAGTGCCCAGGCCGCCTTCGTACAGTCCATCACACCCCCATACTTCGGATCGAACATATATTTGTAGAAAGCTTCAACGACGTGTTTTGCGACAGCATCGTTGACCTCCCACAGCGTGCCAATGACGCTCTTGAACCCCGAAAACTGGAGACCAGCTGCGAGGTGAATCACTTCATCAGGCGTCTCCTCATCTCCGACGGCGGTATGGCAAGCGGACAAAAACGCGAACTCGGCGTGCGGGACGTCTCTCTCCATGATATCGAGCAGTGTCAGATGTTCATCTCTCATGACGAAATGCGAATGGTAAGGCTGCGTAGGGTCTTGCTTGCCATGACAAGCGAGGTGCACCCAGGTGTTCTCTTCTAAAGCTTTGAGTGCACCTGCTCGTGTGGCTGCATCACCAGAAATACTGGTACGGGTAGCAGTCGCAGGAACAAGCTTCTGGACAAGCTCGAGCTCGCTGTCGACAGCCAAGAGCGCCTTGCCCCTCCCTGCACCCGGTTGACCTTGTCCGATTGTCGCGAAGGATGGAGTGATACGTGTCTTCATCGACTGTCTAGACCTGACCAGGGCCGAAAGTGTCGGCGTGTAAGAGCAGATGTAGAGATCCTCTAGGCATGGCTCCTTAGAGCGATCTGCGTTCGTTTTAAATGGGTGAGCTGCGTGGAGAGGAATGGATGTGAAGGCTGCAGTTGGACACAGCCAGATCCGGGAGTGATGCTTTAGTTTAAGGACGTCCTCGAGTACGTTGATTATGGGTAACATGATCTCATCCCATATGACCCGCGAGAGCACTATGAGATCTGTCCTCGACTCTTTTGGGTTCATGAGAGATGCCTCTCGTATTGCCCTGGTGAAGCGCTTCTTGAGATCATTCAGATCTGTGAGAGTGATAGACGACAAGGGAACATGAACGGGGTCTCCTGACGTCTGGATGATGATGGCGCTGCATGAGTATTGACTGGCAATGAAGATGATGACTGGGCCATAGCGCGCTGCGGCTTGCAGGTCTTCGTACAAAGGTGGGAGCAGGAACCGCGAGAATGCTTTGAGATCACGTATCTCAGCTACCACAGCTTCCCATTGCCTTGCGAGTCTCCTATATTCTGTTGCTGCCTGATCAGCAGCCGCTCTGTCGGTGATGGTTACAGAACTCTGGGCGGCATTGGAAAGGCGCTTGCTCAGCTCCAGATAATTGTGTGCCAGTTCCGGATTAGCTGACTCGAGGTCTTCCACTGGAGTCTTAAGTCGAGAGGCCAGCGACCACTGTTGGCCACGGCCCTGCTCCATGAACTCGACTGCTCTTCGTAGATTTTTATGACGTATGGCACATGAGGTAGCGTCTACGGGAAGTGATCGTGCATTGCGAAAAGAGGTTGCAGCCTCGCGCCTTAAGGTAATTGACGACTGTGTCATTACGTGGCTATCAAAAAGCTCCAAGCATACTTGGTATGCTTCCAGGGCAGAGTCGTGTTGATGGTTCTCAGCTGCAGCAACCCAGTTCAAAGCAGTTTGAATACGTGCCGGAAAGCCTTGAGTAGGGTGGCCCGATGCCAGTCTGAAGTTCTCCACAGCGAGCGACAAATGAGTGGGATTGTGCTGTATCCGGTAACGAGACAGATAAGCATTTTTCAGCCATACGTAGCTGGAATGCCTGTCTGGATGCAGTGAAGGCAAAAGCGCCAGTGATTCTTGGCAGAGTTGAATGGCCTCCTCGACATCTTCATTCTCCCGAGTGTGCGTGAAACGAGAGCAGAGCGCCGAGCTCAAACTGTGAAGAGTTCTATGGCGCTCTGGATGGTCAAGCCTCGTTAACCGAAGGGATTCGCGATACAGATCAATGGCCTCGTTAAGATCTTCGCTGACATCCGATTCGTCATATTTGGTTTTGAGCGCGAGGGCAAGGTTGTTAAGCGTGGTGTCACGATGTGGATGCCCAGGTGGGCGCAACGTCAGTGCCTCGCGATAGAGGCTGATAGCTCGGGTGATGTCATCAATGTTACGGCGTTTATTGAAACGGGCGATGAGGGAGCTCCCTAGGTTGTCCAATGAGTAATCACAAAATTCGTGTCCAACAGGCCACAGGCGCAGTGCGTCTTCGTGTAAAGAGATGGCCTCATCAAGGTCATTAGGTTTACCTTGGTAATCGAAGCGGTCTTTGAGTGATAAGGCCAAGTTGTTCAGGTAGCTATCTCGGTCAGGATGACCCTCAGGGCACAGAGAAACGGCTTCACGACGAAGGTGAATGCTCTCGTCTATATCATCAATGTTGCCGCATTGTGTAAAGCGTATGAAGAGAGCCCATGCAAGTTTGTCAAGTGCGCTTGGACGGTGTTGTTGGCCCAGAGGACAGAGCTCGAGCATGTTTCGTCGAAGGTGGATACCTTCATCGGATCCATCAATTGGAAGACTGCGGATCACATAACCGACCGCACTGTCTACGCCGATGCTATGAAGGTAGGTACCTTCTGGACAGAGGGGCAGTAGCTTGCAGCACAGCTGCGCGGATTCGTGAATGCATACAGCAGTAGACTCCTTGTTGTAGCACCAGTTTAATGCTGTAACAAGATTATAGAGGGATGATGCGTGATCTGGGTGACCCTGCGGACGCAATTCAAGGGCTTTGCGCAAGAGGGAAGTGGTGGTATCGATGTCTTGAAGATCGTTTCGAATATAGCCTTCAAGGCGCGCAACAGCGAGGTTGGTAAGAGCTGCCGCACGATCGGGATGGCCGACCGGACATTGGTCAAGGACCAACTGAAAATGCTGGATAGCCTTGTTCAGGTGAGAAGCCGTCCTGCTCGTGATGTACTTGGTAAATCGTGCATTGCCTGCACCTGTCTTTCGACTAATCTGGCAGCCCATGAAGGACTACAGTTGTTGTGCCGTCAGAAAAAGCTAACAGCAGACGCCAGCGTCACTCACATCAGACGGTGCGCTGTTCTCATCGTCACAAGCATGTACGACAACAGCTTTCAGTGTGAGGGAAGGGTGGACATCCCCAAACAGGTGGGAAGGATATATCTATGAGATGTTAGTAGATATGCGTGAATAAGACGTAAGCTGCTCGCCGAACGGTTCATCGCCATGATCGAATAGTTCATCCCATGACGTTTGGAATTTCCCGATGAACTCTCCATTGCCTAGCATTCGATCGACCTCATAGGATGCCCTGATTTCTACAGATAACACAGGCGAGGCATACGATGATCTATAAACCGAAGATCAGTTATCGCATCAGGTCAGAAAGTCTCCGTGAACTTTACAGGGTCATAGTATCACCCCACACTACTGAATTTCCGGACGATAAGAGACTGATGGATGATTTCCAGCGTATCTGGGGGTTGAAATTGATGCATACGTAGATGCCAGCGGGCATGCGCTCAGAAGGGACTTGAATATTTGTTCCGCTAATGACTATGGATAGAGCATGAGGATCAAGAAAGAAATACAAAGGGAATATGGAGTACTCACTCTCAAGTCTGATATATCGTTCTTCTAAGCCACTAGGCATGATAGTGCAATGAGGCAAAATGACAAGGATCGAGGATAGGGCGAGTGGTGGGTAGAATAAGTGGGAGAGGAAGACGAGGGTAGAGGATGGATGGAGAGGAGAGGTTGAGGGTTCAAACGTTCAGATCATGCTGCACGTGTATTTCCACGCTGTTGAGCACAATAGACGCTGGTATGAACGCCGAGAAAGATGGTCAACTACATAATGTTAGAGGGAAAGCCTGTGCTAAGAACGACATTCTTCAACGAAAGCAGTCGGTCAGGGGATATGCGAGTCTTGTTGCTAGTCTTCATGGAGTCGTACTTAGCACACAAATGCAAAATTGAGAATTGAGTAAATTTCACAAAGTAATTGAAACGATGGAAAGCATTGAAAACAGCGAGTACAGAAAAGCCAAATGATTGTACGACTGATGGGATTGGTGGTTTGGGAGAGGTGGGATGATACAACCTGGGTTGCAAATATAAGGTAGTAGTGACCGTAGTCAATTGTATTCGATTTAACTGAATTTCCGATCATCTTCGCTTTGCATTGAAACCCATCTAGATGATGACTATGGACAGTTGACGAGATACATGGTGTGACTCCATCATAAAAATTCAAAAGATGAATCACTCATGAGTCAATCTCGTCATTCTTACTTTGACTGTACTGTAGAGATACGGACTTAGGTTCGACCCTATTTGGGTGTGACCGAATGAACGTTAGGTTTAAAGGTTCGCAGGGGGGGTGTGACCTGTGACACGCTGCACTTAGGACCGATGTTCAAGTTGGGTAGACACATTGCCTTGTACACATGCAGCTGCCAAGTGTGGCGATCCTCACGACCGCGGCCGGAGATGCACCTTCGTCTCTAAATTTACTTCCGTCTGGCAATAGAATGTTTCTGTCTATGTTATTGCAAGCTCTTTTCAGTGTGGATCCTCCAATTTTTGGCGAGCCTGAGCTCAGTCCACGAGACGGACATGGTCTGACCCATTTCCCCTCCAAGTTTTCCATACCATGCCTGATCTCTGTGTTGCCTCAAAGGCTGAACTCCGGGATGTGTTATCTGTACCTGCACAATTCTCAATTGCTCCTTCTGGCAGCCTTTCTGTTGCTGCCTTACTGCTCATAAACCTGCCTACAGTGTTAGAAACTGATGCTTCGGCACTAGAATCATCTTTTTCAAATGTCCCCTTTGCTCCAGTTTCCCGCAGACTTTGTTTCGCGACCTGTTCCGCCATTCCAAACAGCCTCGTCCCTGCGAAATCGTGCTAGTGGTGCATTTCAAAACGGAGATAAATCAGTGATCCACCCTTCATTCCCCAATGATCCGCTTCCAATGTGGGTTGTGTCATACTGGGTCGCGATGTCACATGCACTCGAGAATCAGCGTGATTGGCGTACATCGCATGACTGGGTCTACGACAGACTTAATGTCGTTTCTACTGACGGAAATGAGTTAGAAATTATTGACGAGGTTCTAGATGTCTTGGAGAGCCTTCCATGGGATGCTCCTCTCAAGGGATTCGGTGCTCAGACAGATCTGAGGACTATCGAGCTCCGATCCCTGTTAGCACCATGTTCAATTCTCAACACGCTGATATTGTCGAGGAATCGTTGGCGTTGCTGAAGAAAGATGAAGCTGCGCATGTCATTCGACTCGACACAACATTACCCACACTCCGCGATAGATCTTTACGGTGGCTCATCAACGGTTACCACGCTATCAACAAGCCTGACGTGGTCAAACAGGTATGTCACTCACACTGTCCTCATTTTTCTCGCTGATGACTTGAAACACTCAGTCGTTTTTTCAGTGCAAGGCTGGCACAGCATTCAACCTCTCTTTTGAGAGCCTCACCAGTCGCGAAGCACTTCATGCACTGCGTGATGTGCAGAAAAACGACACCATGACTTGGGAGCGTATCAAAACAGCTCAATATAAGACTCCCAAGGCTGACGAAGAAGTAGAGCCACCTTTCCCACATGCCGCAGATGTCGAGCTTGATCCTAGTGATGTTTCTGTGGATACTGTTCTGCAACACACTACATTGGGTGAATCATCTGTCCCTCATGTCTATAGCGCTGGACGAATTGGGCAATTTGCTGGTAGACAACGAGTCAGAGAGCTATGAGCGAGAAGAAGTACTAGATGACATGACGGGGCTTCAATCTATGGCTGATGGGTATAAGGAGGTTGAGGCCGAGGGTCGAGGCAAGCGCAGGCGTGTTGCGAACACTCAGTACAAAAATTTTTGGATGCATTAGACAGTTTTTTCGTATTTTTACCGCTTGTCACACTTTAGGTTCGACGGCCCTAAAATTGGTGTGACCGTCACACAAAATAGGTTCGATTCGCCAGGCGTGTGACGGTGTGACGAACCTAGGTGCGTATCTCTACAGTACGCGACATTCTTTGTATTGTATTTGATCGAAACTCCGAGTCGTTGCAATCACCAGTCAATCTTCTTGTGGCCGACACCTCGACCTCCGAAGCCCCACACAATCTGGTTCGCTATCTTGATCGCGACGCCAAGATCCGATGCAAATCTACCAACACATCATTGATCAGGTGGTTAGCCAATCTCAAAAAGTATACACTCACGCCCAAACACTCGCCGGGTTCTTTTGGAAAAAATCGCCCAACAAATACGACATCGGCCTGACCTTTGTTAAGCACTTCTTGAGCGATCTTTCCATCGGTAATTGACCCGACACATCCGACGACAAGCTTATCTCCGACAGCTTGTTTAACTGCCTGTGCGAACGGCGCTTGGTACGCCGGTCCAGATTGTATGACGCCTTTTGCCACTGGGTGGTTACCACCGCTGGAGATGTCAAGAAAGTCAACACCATGCTCAGCAAGAATACCAGCAAGTTTGACGGTATCTTCGAGACGCCACGACGGTTCATTTGGAAGCGATTGTTCGATCCAATCAGTTGCAGAAATCCTAAATACGAGGCATCGTTCAGATCCAGCAAGAATATCTTATGGACTCGAAGATACCTCAGGAAGAGTGGCATGTCTTCAGGGATTGTATCGCGGATAGCATCCACGACCTCGAGAGTTAAACGAATCCGGTTCTCGAAGCTGCCGCCGTATTCGTCTGTGCGCTTGTTGCTGATGGGCTCAGGAAAGAGTGCAGCAGATAGCCATGTGCGTTGTGAATTTCAATGAGGTCAATACCAACTTTCAGCGCTCTCTTTGTAGCTTCCACAAATGCGACGACGACCGCCTTGATCTGCGCCTTTGATAGTTCCTTAGGCACAGGGAATACATCGCTGTAAGGAACCGTGGAAGGCCCCCATACATTGTCCGGCCATCCGCCTGTGCTTTCAGTGCTGTAAGACCTGTATGTATCCACGGCACAACAGTGGATGCTTTCCGGCCGGCGTGGCCAAGCTGAATGCCAATTTTTTGGTTTTGTGAATGGGCAAACTCGACTATCTCGCGGAGGGGCTCGATTTGGCTGTCTTTCCAGAGTCCCGAGTCCTCGGAAGTGATGCGACCCTCTGGAAGGACTGCTGTGGCCTCGATCATAGAAAGTCCAGGTCCTCGCGTGAAGATACCGCCCACTGAATGCCATGAGTACTTTTATCATGCTCGAGATTCATAAACTTACGGTGGGCCTTATGCCAGGCTGTCAAATGACCGTCGTCTGCAGAATATTGACACAATGGAGATAGCTGCATGAGATCGGGGATGAGACATCAAGCGAACGCATCGATAGATATGACGACTCACGAAGATACGATTGTGAAATGTTGTGCCTCTAATCTTGATAGGTTGGAACAGTGTTGGTATAGGAGTTCCATCGGGCTGGGGGTCAAATGCTGTGCCTGCAGCGGGGACCTGCGCAGGGTAAAGTACGAGATGCCAGGTGCGGGCTTGTTTGCTAGAGGCTGCATGGTAAATAATCAAGTGTGCGAGGACCATCTTGCATACCTCCCGTGTTATATATGCCAGCTGGCGCCTACCTGATAAGCTTGCATTGCAGAATGTCGCAATCCCATCGGATGACTTCCGGCAGAACATTCATTGTTGTGAATCTGCAAGACACCGCTGCGACTTTTAAGGTTGAATCAAAATCGATGGTTCTAAATGCTGCGGAAAGTTACCTATTCAGCGCAATTTCTAAGTGAGAAATAGCGAGTGCTGATGGGTTGATAGCTGCACAGCTTCTAGCTTTCGGCGTATAAATAGTTATGAAGTGGTTGTTACGAATACAAAAAGCCAGATAAACAACTCTTATCTTTCAACCGCGTTCCTTTCGAGCAGTTAGGGGGAAAAGAAGACGGGGAAACGACACTCCACAAAGGAGTTTAAGAGGGAAATTTTTGTCAGAACCAACCCAAGAGCAGTCTGAATCGAGTTTCGCAAGTCACAAAGGATGCGCGAGCCACGAAGTGCACTCAAGGTACTATCGCATCCCTCATACGCAAGGAGAGTGATAACATGGTAGTGTAGTCACCTCTAGCCGTGAAGGTTGAGCGAACACCCTGGCAGCCAACAAGCGGAGACCCTCGTTAGTAGGACATGCACCATAAAGTGCTCAGCTGTTGTTGTTTTGTTCTTGATCATGAAGGAGCAGGGAGTTCCCATGATTCTCAGTATAAAAGTCTGGGTTTTGTATTCACTCCGTCTGTTCCTGTATCGATATGGCTTGTGGTAACATCTCCAGTGTATTTCCGTCCGCCTTCTTTGTTATCATTGGTCTGTTATAATCATCGTAATGTGCCATCACGTACTATCGATGTCATGCTTCATAAGTTGTTCCTCATCTCCGCATTTTTCCCCACAACAACCAGGGGAATATCGGTAGCAGTGCGTGTCCCCGACTTCCGACTCTGAACATTTCCAGAACATATGCCTGGTTCTTGTTCTCCAAATTTTCATACATTCTATTCTACCTCACCATACGCATGACTCTTGTTTTCGTCGGTGTCGCTAATTCACACGTGGCATAGGGAGGGATTTTCAGTATGTGTGATTCCCTTGCCTGCCTTTGTACGTCCTAGCAACTGGATGCCATCTTGCAACAAATAACTGTGATAATAGCCAGAACTCTCGAAATCGGAAAGACGCATGGCTATCAAAACATTAGATTGATCGATAATAACAGACACGCCATCAAGAGCAACACAGCCAGAAAAGGGCAAGCCACAGGCATGTGGAATGACACATATGAAGACAGTTTCAGAACCAGGTGCAAAAGATTAAGATTCAGGACTTTCAAATGATGGGTGTGAAACTGAGGATAATAGAGTGCATCATAATAGATAGGATAAGCAGTTATATCATGAGATATAAGTGCAGGAGGACAGGTGTGTTAGCAGGCACTCGGAGAGCGTAGCACGTATACGCGCTAGCAGAACTAGCGGGAGAGCACGCTATGATACATCAGTACAAGAAAGAAAGACGTAAGTAACGATCTACTCACCTCAGTATGTCGTGGAAACAATACTGAGGTGTTTGTCAGACGAAGGCAGACTTTGTACTACCCGATAACGATTATGTAACGAGTTCGGGGAGAAGACAAGCGGAGGCGTTCGTATGGTCAAGAAGAGAGAGAAGTGCCAAGAGATAATGTGCACGCGGTGTTGAAGGTGATAAGAACAGGAAAAGGAAAACACAGTCTAAAGTGTAAAAGCCAATAGCACGGACGCTTCACAATGATAGGCCTACAACAAAATGAGCTGGATTGCTACAAATGAAACAGAAAGCACACTTACATCAAAGAAAATGGATGCGAGGCTAAATGCAAGAGAACGGAAAGGGCTCAGCGATATAATTGTGAAGAGACCTGCGAGATACAGTGATGAATTCCGGCACGGCTTCAAAGGTCCGTGCATAAGACATAAGTATCTTAGACGCGGATCACACAGTATACAATTTCGCTGTCAGTTCAATTACGTTGGCAAAGGGAAGCAGCGTGAGCACGTTATTAACCAATACACTTGTCCCGCAGACAAAGAATTGTGAAGCTCGGGGCCTGCAGGCCTTGCGATTTGACCAAGAACCTATCAGTGTACGAACCCTTTAAAGCTGCTCAGGAAAACAACCAACGGAGGCTGAGTTTGGAGTTTGCGAGTCAGTTCATAGATATCCAAGGCGGTGTAATGCCAAGGAAGCTTCACCGGCTGAGCGATCTACTGCAATCAAGGTAGTGAGAGGACTCAGAGGAGGGGTTTACGCAGAGCACAATAAAATTAGTGTTCGAACGTGTCCGAAGCACGACTCGCCATGGAGTAAATATCAATATTGCAACAACGATTTGCACAGGGCTAAACCAGTTAAGATGACCTCTAAGGAAACCATCTACTCATGGATGTCAAGGTGTGTTCCGATAAAATAATGCTGTTATCAGCAGGTTTCGAACCTACACAGGAAAGAAAACAGATTTTGATTCTGTGATGGTAACCATCAGGCTAAGACTAGTTACAATGAACTGTCAAAGGAACCATCATGGTGAATATCAAGTGTGTTCCGATAGAAAAAACCTTGTCATCGGCAGGTTTCGAAACTGCACATTCCAAAGAAACAGATTTGACTCTGTCGTGCAACCACGAGGCTAACACCAGCTATGGTGAGCTTTCAAAGAAACCGTCCACGAGTGAACATCAAAGTGTGTTCTGATAGAAAAAACCTCGTCATCGGCAGGTTTTGAACCCGCACAGTCCAAGATAAACAGATTTGATTCTGTTGTGGCAACCGCCTAGCTAAGACCAGTTACGATGAACTTCTAAAGAAGCCATCCATGAATGAATGTCAAGGTGTGTTTCGATAGAAAAAACCTTGTCGTCGGCAGGTTTCAAACCTGCACAGTCCAAGAGAAACAGATTTTGATTCTGTTGTGACAACACCTGACTAAGACCAGTTGCGGTCAACTTCTAAAGAAACCGTCCATGAATGAATGTCAAAGTGCGCTCTGATAGAAAAAACTGTAGTCCAGCAGGTTTCGAACCTGCGTAGTCCAAGAGAAACATTCTGCTGTGGTAACCACACTAGCCAGGTCAAAGTCTTTAAGTCTCCCACTTGACGACTCATCCTAAGTTGAAAACTTATGGGGCCCCTGATTGACACTGCCCGAAAAGATGACATGGATGGTAAAGTTCGAGTCTGAACGTCTACGAGACAATAGAATTGCCCCGACGAGGGACGAAGACTGAGACAATTCTAATTCACCATCATTAGCAGCAAGTTCAATGTGATTGACATTACCACTAAGTATACACGGAGTTTCTGCAAACACAGAAGGAAATGAGCAGATACTAGAAAACGAGGACAGTGAAACACTATCACTACCTTGAAGGCCAGACATGGAGGATTGGAGATGGGAGTCTCATCTTCCCACAAAACGATGGTCACGCAGCAATGGAGTTCATCCCAAACATAACATCGAGACCTCACGCGACCTCGAACTCGACATCGGTAGTGAGAGCACATCAATAAATCACTGAGGCCATGGGGATTTCAGCGAACGCGAACTTGGGCCCAAATGGCTGAGCGAACGAGCAATCGAAGAAGACGAGAGAAGAATACCATTCAAGGACAAGAGCACAGACGCAGGAAGACAATCGATTTGAATGATGTCCCAGTGGTAAGACACGATATAACCCACTCCCTTATGGTAGCGGGAATAAATCTACATGACACATTAGAATGGTCGCACAGGGTGTTCGGAAACCAATGCAAGCACTTACCTTACTAGGAAGGTCCTGAGAAGCGGAAGCCTTGGAAGCAGAGCACGGTGGTCTGACTTTCCATAGAGCAGCAGTCTTTGTACAAATCTCTGCTCTCTTCTGCACACAACGGGGGCAACAAGGGTCAGTACAGATGCGGACAGAGTTTGCAAGTCATCGTGATAATATTGATCATCGTAATGAGACCATACATGGTTGTCATGCTGTCTCAAAGCCATATGGGATGCGGCAGAAGGAGAAAAGACAGTGGGAATATACTTCAGGCTAGATAGACCGGTCGAAATGTCTGTTAAGAATTATACCAACTGTCGATAGTAGGAGTGCGCGCAGGACCAATGTCAACCCCACGGTGACCCCATTATGATTGGAAACAAAACGCAGCACAATGCATCATGCAGAAAAGACGACAGCACGAAGAAATCTCGACTCATGTTAACATAAATAACAGTAGGAATATCAGTGAAGGTCCAATAACTTGATAGCAATTAAAGGCACAATCGACGACTAAGATCAACATACGCAGTGAGAAACACAACACCAACTACTGTCATAGCGGGAATGAAGCACTGCGCAGCCTGAGTGAGTCGCATATCCTGGAGGGTAAGGGCTGCTCAGTGAGCTCAGGGAAGGAATCCGAAGGATAGATTCATCCGCCACTAATGTTGTGATATTAATAGCAATGCGCCAGGCGGATCTACCTCAGTGAGCACGGCGCGCAAAGTCGCCGCAGACTGGCGTAGAACTGATTTGTGATTCAAAGTTCGGAACAAACATTGGTCGGACTTCAAAATAAGTTGCGGCATATCGGCAAATCGAACCGTACCCAGTAAGGTTCCCACACATCGCCATAGGTGCCTGAACGTGACAAAACACTACACTGGGAGTCGGGCCCTTCTCACTTCACTGCGGCTTTCACCACCAACAGGTCCTCTTGAAAAATATCATTTTGAAGTCCGAACGGCTTATAGCATACAAATCAACTCCAGCGCTTAGCAATTAATAGGCGCTGAGCGACTTTTAGTGATTACGGTTAGCTTTGGTGAGAATCAAAAGTGACTGTCGATGGGCTGATAACTGCAGAGCTTCTGGCCTCCGCCGTACAAATAGTCCATTAAGTGGTTGCTATGAATACAAAAAAAACTAGTAAATTTTGGGCGGATTAAATGCTACATGAAAGACAAATCACTGTGATCTTTCGACTACGTTCCTTTCGACCAGTTAGGGGGTAAGAGGAGACCAAGAACACTGGGGAAACAATACTCCACAAAGGAGTTTGAGAAGTAAAAAATTATAAGAACCAGCCCAAGAGTAGTCTGAATCGAGTTTCACGATCCACGAAGGATGCGCGAGCCACGAAGTGAACTCAAAGACAAACTGGTGCTATCGCATATATCCCTCATACGCAAGGAGAGTAACAAGTTACCTCCAGCCGTAAATGGTTATTCATGAACTTGAGTGGATACCCGAGGTGACGAACGTCTCCGCCCGTAGGATATACACCATATAAGCATCCCTCGACAGCAGTCTGCATGTACTCCAAAACTCAGGAGCAGATCCCAAGGCAACAAAAGTACATGACACCTCGACTGTAGTCTTCATGTACGCCAAAACTCGGGACTCGATCCTAAGGGCAACGAGAGTACATGGCATCCAGTGATGTAGAAGGGAAGAATGTACCACGGCAAAGGCCCGGGGGCCGGAGATCGAGCGTCTCGACGGATGGTTTCAGGACCAGCTGGAACCATATAGCCAAACTTCTCCATGTCCTTGAGCGCCATCTTGACGAGCGCACGCGCGATAGGACTGCTGCTATACGATGAATACAAGTTTGCCCAATCCCCGCAACGCTTTCAAAACCTCTCATTCTCGCCCTCCTCTGCCAGGGACCGGAGCAGAATCTTGGGATGTGAAAATGGAGCTGCTTTTCTGGTACGTTGCACAGCTGATTATAGCCGGGCTCCGCTAGAGCCGATCAAGGGGGATTTAAATACTCAGACCTTAGCCCGCTCAGAAATGTGGACGCATGAAGCAATCCGTACGTATGAGCACTCGTGGCCTTCGAGCTGGTTGAGGAAAAAAATCATTTTGAAGTCCGACTGGGTTATATAGCATACAATCAAACCCAGCGCTTAGCAATTACTGGTGCTGGGCGACATTTTACGATTACGGTCAGCTTTTAGCCGCTGGCATGAAAGTGGGCTTAAACTGCTACTACCTTTTACTATTAGCTCAAAGTCACAAAGGCATCGAGTCGGCTGGACAATTTTTCTCATTCATCAAGTTGCATTTTGAAGTCAATATCAATATCGTATTGAACGTATGAGATATTTCTCTATTCTATCCGAGGTTTCCATCGCTCAAACTGCAGTGAAATTGGCCCAACAACGGGCATAATGACTGACTCAGCTGGGAATCGATGAACGACAACTCCAAGACGAAGGCAGAACGACTCACTCAGCTGACAATCTACTCTCTGGAATCGGAATCTTACAGAGATTAAACGCAGTACTATCACAAAGTGTAAATGGTGAGTCATGAGGTTAGATCCTGCCGGTGGATCTAAAGCAAGCTCACATATCCAGAGCAAACTCCAGAGCAGCACTGGATGCTAAGCCGCACGAGACACCAGCACTGTTACAGTCACTGGTAGAAACAGTTGATGTAGCGCTGACAGATATAAATGCTGTCATAGCAGCGATGACGGCGAGTAAGGAGAAATGCATTGCTTGTATGAGGTAGATGTGATGAGATCTGTTTGAGTGCGAATAAGTCTAAGTCTTAGGTGGCAGGAAGACGCTTTTATATTCTATGAATCTTGCTAAAACTTTTGGCCCAGGTAGTGCTGCCGCAGTCCGGTTCTGAACCTCACTTCGAACTCGAACCTTCTTGAACCGGACTCAAGGTCCGGAATTTTTCCCCAAGAGGCTCTTATGAATTATGATTGGTTATCTACTTTCTCGAGCCCCTGCTTCCATCCTCCCAGTACCTACCCGCGGAAACCCCACACTAATCCAGAGAACTTTATGACCAGCTCAGAAGACTTCCGCATAACGTACGAACAGGATCTCCTTAGTCACATCGAATACCGGAATACCGATCGCCCAAACCCAAGTATGGAGGCTTGTGAGAAATAGCCGGACAGTGTGAACGATATGCACACCATCATCAAAACGGTGGAAATGTCCATCAGGGCAGGCGGTGATTTTGACAAATTGTAGCATGGTCGATGGTGTAGCGACTGAAGTGACAAGATATAAACGATCGCAGTTTCATCAGGTGGTGTCGTGATGAACATGCAGGCCCTCACGTTGGAAACACGTATTTTCTCGATAACAAACAACAAACTTGTCTCTGCTCTTACTGAAGTACTTCCAAGTTCCAACGTCGGGGCCACTGACTCCAGCCATCTATGATGAAATCAGGTGAAGGAAGTTTTACAGTTTTACTAAAATCAGATCTGACCTCAAGGATGGCTCCAATACAACCAAGTGACCACAGTTGTCGCAAGGAGCCGATTATGCAAGGCTTAGCCGTACGACCGTTCTAGCTCTATGTCCTGTACATCTTCATTTACGACCACAAATTCTGTCTCAGTTGGTACGACCGCCGAGTGGTCATCCAATGACAATCTTGACGTTCTTGTCAATGTCGTCCTTCGGCTCACCGCCTACATGACTGCTTATTAGCTCGCTGCACTCAAAGGCTCGATGTCATCTGTTAGCTTTCTGACTACCATCCTGGATGATTATATTTCCAAGACATCAAACACTCGTAGAACAGAACATTCTCCATCAAGACCCAAGTCCAGGTAATATCTTTCTCGGTGATCCGAACTATGCTGAAGGTTAAGAAGAGTTTTCGCAGATTTTGGACTTGGCTTGATAGTATAACTGACTGACACCAGACTCTAATTACATCCGCTCTCCCTTCCACGGGCCAGTTGAACACTAGAGGCATGAGGAAACCGTTCCATCAAGCTCCAAGGCTCCTGGCGCAAGGATCCCGGTATGTCTACTTAGTTTTCTGACTTTCACTGCACTACTTTGCATGACCTGGAGTCTTTCATTCTTGTTCTAGTCTATGCCGTCTCAACCGTTGGCCCTGGGATGAGGGTTTACTCACTGCAAAGAAGAACCTTACGGCACGCTGTTCGGTGGTCATACCATTTGGAGATCGACATAGAGCGGTCCTTATTTTTGGGACGACGACTGATGTGTCTTCTCGGGGCTGTTGACACCCTGATGATGCGGACTACCTTATGGCCGCTGGAACGTTTTGAAATTCCAATATATTTCCACTGATCCTGGATCCTGGAATTGCACGCATCAAATGAATAAGAGGATGGAATGGGGGAGCGACTCGATAGATTGTGTATCTTGCGTAATGTACTTACAATCTTGATTCATCAATACCAAACTTCATGACCTCGATATAAAACTTAAGATACCGAGGGCGTGGAACCTCAGTAAGCTCGAAGCCGCTACAGCATACTCAAAATAGCTTTTGTCCACCGATGTCCTTGGGTAGTTATCCTTTGGTCGGAAAGCTTGAGGGCTTATGTACTTAGTTCGAGCCAAGTTTCTTTAGTACGCTTGTGATGGGCTTATCCCCAGCACTATCGCGTCGAAAGAATATAGAGCCTGTTTTCCTGTTTGTCGCAGGTTCATTGATGTAAAGTAATAGGCATTTGGAGTGTAAAAGTCCACAAAGTGGATGGAGGCCAACGTGGACTTGGTCGTGTAGTGCCGATAAGTACAAGTAATTTGTTGGGAATCAGTAAGCGAGGCACACCTGTAAGTGTACCGCATGGCGTGACAAGATATAACATCGGAACGAATACACACGTGTCATTTCTTTTTGAAATCGGTGCTCATTGTTTAACCTTACAAGTCGCGAAATTATGCAGAAAAGTATTCGAAATCTTCTCTTTCTGCGACCAAGGCTTCCAGATCTATCGCCGGCAAGTGGCAATATGTAATTGAAGGTGATTTTAATCAACGATGACTGCGGCAATGCGATGGCCGTAAGAGATCCCACCGCGTTCAAATGATCAGACTGACTCGGATGCGTCGGCGAGATATAACCGTCACGGTCATTCAGATGGACCATTCAGGATCGTCGCGCTTTGGAGTGGATGGGAGTTGAATACAAACAGAGGATACCACATGTACCAACATAATTAAGGCACTGACAGATATGTAAAGGCGTATTTTCAGCGACTGAGCCATTATCGATATCATCATCAGATGAACCCGGCTGTTCCTTGCTGGCCGATATGTGAAGGCCTGTGCTAGTGAACGATGTAACAACTTCGATTTCCGTCGTGATGAATCAAGGCAGTAACGCCAACTTGAAGGAAGGGCGCGCCTTGGAATGCAGTTCTCTAGAAGGCGTTCCATATTTGGTAGTACTCGCCTCGACCAGTGAATGAATTGATGACGCACATGACAATGAGTTTGAGCGGCTCGACCTTCTGATACCATTATCTAGCTTCAGCTATTCCGCTTCGAGCTACGACCTATCTTTCATGTGGTTTTTGGTTGTGCAGGTAGTATGAATTCTAGCATCTCCTTCTACATCATGATATCGTAGAATGGGTAACTTGATGAAGATCAGTGTGGGAGTGAGATGGCGTGAGAAAGAGTGCACTGGAGTTCTACAGCAAGTGCTGAAGTTAATTCCGTGCACATCACATCGCCTTGCACTCGTTTCGAAAGCAGATCATCCACACGGCCCCATTGTATATCTACTCGCTAACACGTGGATGCAAAGGCGATCAAAGTAATGTGTGTCGGTGGTGTCGGTGATTTTGCTGGAGCGCGGAAATCAAAATACTGGCCGACAAATCGGGCTACATTCTACTAGATATCTTCGAGGATGGAAATTGATTGATTTTTTGCACCTAGGCTGACAATGTTGATAAACGCCTGTAGTCTGGAGGCCTTGTATTCAGCCCAACCCAGCCCCCGAACATGATGGTTGTCAGCATCACGTGCTACAGAATCAGTTGATCTAGCTAATTATATAAGATCTTCGCGAGCTGAGTTAGAATTTCCAAATACATTGCTTTTGTTCCACTCTCATAATATGTACCATTTGATCAGTAGCCTTGGCAGTCCACAATGAACTTCACCCACATGACTCACCAATATCAGGATCAATAGCCTGGCTTACCAACGGGCGGTACTAGGATTTTCATCAAGTTTCTTACGACCAAAAATTTATCTATACAGTGCGTTTCAACGTTCGATATCATGAGCAGCGCGTGGGCAGCCTTCAATTGCTGTATGTGGCTGTATGAACATAACCGGTTCCCGGACTACTGCCAGACCGTGACACAATGTTAGGTCTCGCAACTGCGATCATGGCGTAAATAATCTCGAGACTCCTCTACAGGGCGGTACCAGTCGTGTGTGTGATTATTATTTATGGTGTGTTTTCAGTTACATTGGTATGATTAACTGCAAATGAGTCGCCAAAAGTATAGCCCATATGCACGTGCCGCAAAAGTTTGTTATGTCGTGATTAGCTGGACAACTTGAAAGTTAGGATCCTCTTGCAAGCTCCAAGACTCCTGATGGGCGAAAGCTATGATTTTTGTACCGATTATGGTCAGGGCACGATAGGCAACGTAATCAATCATGATGGCGAACCAAAATACCATTGCAGTCCGGTCTCTGGGTGACTACTCGATGAGCGGCTGCGGAAACGAGGCTCTGAGTTCTCTATTTCTATAGTAATGAATCATTTTCTGCTGACAACGGCGTGCAGCAATTCTGATTTCGGAGAGCTCTTATTGATATCTCGTAACGCCCCTGAGATGGGACACAAATGCAGCAAGTCCTACATTTTGTATGACTCGAGATATGGTTAAGTCAGAGGTCTGGACATATATAAAGTCTTTGCATTAACGATTGAATCCTCACTCCCAACTGATCTCATTCTTCACCCAGTACTTTCAGATGTTCTCTTCTAAGGCTCTCCTTTCTATTGTCCTTATTGCGCTGTCCACTGTGGACGCATCTCCGCTGCGCCGCGAAGCTGCATCGACCCTCGGGTTCATTGCTAGGCTGAACGCCAGGGCCAAGAATCTCAATATTGTTGCCACAGATAGGGCTCGTATTCAGGCGATGCAGCATACTAGTACTACGACCAAGCGTGCTAGCAGCTCCTCGTTCAGCATAGCTGATGCTGGCACGGCTTACACTGCCCAAGTTGGTGTCGGCAGCCCTGCAACTCAGTGTAAGCCTCGCCATCCGATGATGATTTAAACTAAAAGAATTCTCAGACACGCTCCTCATTGATACGGGGAGCTCCAACACTTGGGTGGGTGCAAAAACCCCATACAAAATTACCAATACCAGTGTGGATACTGGTCACACTGTCGTATGTCTGTTCACGTCCTCTGCTAAACAGTTGCTCATAACGACCCTTTAGTCTGTCAGTTATGGTTCCGGCAGTTTTTCCGGAGAAGAATACTTGGACACAGTCACCCTCAGTTCTGATTTAGTCATTAAACAACAATCTATCGGGTCCGCAAGCACGTCACAAGGCTTTAACGGCGACGTTGATGGAATTCTTGGTGTCGGGCCGACTGACCTGACGCAGGGCACCGTTTCCGGTGTTGGTTCAGTCCCCACTGTGACCGACAACCTCTACAGCCAGGGTACCATTGGCACCGAGGCACTGGGAGTCTACTTTGCTCCTGGTGGCGGCGCTGGCGAGCTCACGTTTGGTGGCTTTGATAGCTCAAAAACAACGAGCTCAGTGAATTACGTCCCTCTCACAACCACGTCGCCTGCTAGCAGTTATTG
The DNA here is from genome assembly GCA_016800925.1 of Suillus spraguei. Classification (NCBI taxonomy): domain Eukaryota; kingdom Fungi; phylum Basidiomycota; class Agaricomycetes; order Boletales; family Suillaceae; genus Suillus; species Suillus spraguei. The sequence continues at coordinate 34,997 of JABCPU010000077.1, read as the reverse complement.
GGGTATCGATCAATCGATCACCTATGGTAGCTCTACCATCTTGTCCTCGACTGCTGGTATTGTCGACACTGGCACAACCCTCATTTACATCGCTACTGGTATGACAAGTTACTTGTGAATGGGTCGCCCCAACTGATTGGACAATACTAGATGCATTCGACAAGTACCAATCTGCTACTGGTGCTACGGTGGATAGCAGCACTGGTTTCTTGACAGTCACCTCTGAGCAGTATGCTAACTTGCAAACCCTGTACTTCAACATTGGTGGTACTTCCTACGGCCTCACCGCCAACGGCCAAATCTGGCCCCGTTCCCTTAACAGCGACATCGGTGGTAGCAGCAATAACATCTACCTTGTCATTAATGATATCGGTTCCAACTCTGGCAGTGGTCTCGACTTCATCAACGGTTACTCATTCCTGTCCGTATTTAAATAATGTTGTTTGGTATAAAGCTGACTATCTGCTTTACAGTCAACGTTTCTACTCTGTCTTCGACACCACTAACAAACAAGTCGGCTTCGCGACTACTTCGTCTACCTCTGCTACTTCCAACTAAATAATCATGTATCAGTCCAACGCTCGTACATAGTGTGGATATTTATATTAGATAAGGTGTATTCGAAGTCTTGGTTGTTTGGTATCATAGAGTGTTGCGAGTAGGGTCTGTTATATCTATAGCACGTCATTCTCTGAAATGTGTCTCATAATTTCGATATTTACAAGGATCAATTACATGGAAACTTTCACTTGCAGTTCGTCCTTCGGACTTGCAAAAAAAATTAAAATATTGGTAACATGGCCTGTTGATGTTGCTTGATGTACTCGCGTGTCAGTAGGAAAGTTGCACTATTTGGTCACTGTGACTTCGACATCATGATTCATCTACAACTTCAACTTTTATCTTGACCCGCATTCCACCCTATGAGCACTGAGGGAGAACCCAGTTAGATGATCATAAAGCATGTCAGACAGAGACTTGCCTTGGTATAAAGTGTCAAGTGGTTTCTCGGCCTGAACTACTCGATTGCCTGGCAACCGTCATGTTCAACCCGGTCCTTAAGGAACTCAAATGTATGATGGTTCCCGTGCGCCAGTGATAGGTTACTCCGCTTGAAGAGGCATCATGAAGCCACCTGCCGGTACACACCTGTCTGATGCCGTTGTCTTGGTGGAGTAATCAAAGAGGATTACCGCTGCCCGCCGAAGGGCCCAATACACGATGCGAGTAGGGTCGGTTATATCTGGACACATCATAAACTAGTAGTCCGCACTGACCGTTCAAGCGTTTATGATTGGAGTTCCTGGTACACAACCATAGGAACGGTTCTATCGCAGTAGCCAACTGAACCAAAAGCAAACACGTAGCGCTATAATGACCTTGATGTCGAGGAGTCGATGAATCACACAAACAGACATAAATAAGATACGACCCGATCATAATCGAGCATGCCACTCGATTTGATTGATCCATCATTACATCGTATTTTGAAACCCTTGTCGACTTGAATTTCCAACTGAGTCCCATGACCTTAAAGTACGGTTTCAGCACTTTGTTTCAATCTTCCGTCCCTTCATGGAGCTTCCTACTGATGTCCCAGGTCTCTTCGAACCCGGACTGACTCAGAATAATGTGGCATCATAGAGGTCGATACTCTCAAACAGTGAATTCCCCCAACAGTGTCGCCTTAAAAAGATGTCTTTCTGCAAAGTCTCGAACAGAAAAGAGCATGAATTTATTCTATTTTATTTCTATCATTGGAATCCCTCAGAGCCTCCGACCACTTTGTTGGTGGTAGTAGACCAAACAGTAGATCGAAACTCAACTGCGCCTGCAGCGCGGGACGGCCAACTTCCACAAACTGGGTCAGCAGCACGTTCATCAGGAATGATATCCCCCTCGGCATCTCCGATTTCAGCATATGATGCTGTAGTAACCATCTCAAATGAGGGTTCCGTCGTGCCCTTCCTCAAACAAAGATATTGTTCATACAATGAGCTTATCACTGCAAATTTCTCCCCTGCATCTCTGCAGCCCTCGGTAAAAAACATATCCATTCTCCTGTCTGTCATCTCCAGCATGCTCCAAACTACGACGTGTACCGCACAGTGTTTTTGGTATGCCTCCACAATTTGGGAGGCCACGACTAGACTCTTCCCGGGTTGTAGAGAGACGATACACAACGATGGTCGCTCTACATATCTTGGGTTGAAGGTGGGAGTCACCGGTGTCCAATGCAAAGCCAAACAGGAGAGGGAAGCAGAGGAAGCAGTAAGGCAGCAGGTGAGTCAATTCACGCTAATCAGTATGATAGGGACTTATTATTCCTGCAGTTGCGGCTTGAGGTCTGGCTGGAGGTTTGGATGAGGGCCATACTGAGGGTTGTGACGAAGCTTGGGCTGAGGCTCAGGCGAGAATTGACCCATTGTTAGCGCGACTTGTCCAATTTGAACGTTCTGGTCCTGATCCTTCTTTAGAGTGATGTCAAGAGGATATCGAAGGAGCGTTTTAAAGGCGCTCAAGACGGATGATGAGGAGGCGTATATGAAGCTCATTGAAAGGATATGCGCACCACCCATTTACTACGGCAAACGGATGCCCATCACGATTTGCTTGCACAGGATGTTGTTGCGCGGACACAATATATACAAGACACTGGCCCTTGCGATTTTCGGTTCTCGGACACGCTTGATGATGTATCGCCTACGCGGGACAAGTATCTTTATTCCATCTACCTAATACTTGCGCAAGCACCCGAGAGATTGGTCCAACGTTGTTTGGATCCGCGAGGCTTAGGCTTAGACAAGGTGTGAGTAAGAGCGTGCGAGGAGATGCAAGGAGCGGAATGGCATTTATTAATCTGGACCTGTCTCATGTGGCCGATGCGAGATATGAAGCGTTAGGTGCTGTCTACATCGGTGCGCATCTTCGTGTCGGCGACGGTCAATTCGAACAATGAAGCGTCGGTAACGCAACAACAATCTGGTGGAAACTCGTACACCTTGATTGTGGACTAGATCTCGAAGAGACTCTGGGAACTTGAACAGCAACTCAGTCCTTTTGACGAGGACCTTGATCTTCCGCTTATCCAACCGGATATACCGAGTCGTAGGGTGCCTCATCCACCTTCACCTCCGCTGCCGCATATGTTCAAACCTGAGATCCGATGTCATGTACCTCTGCATACCTCAGCACTCTTGCAAAGATTGAACGTCCCTCTTTACATCGCTACTGACTTCCCGAATCCTGCAGCAGACCCACTGTTTTCGATTTATCTTCAAACCTTCCCGTGTATATTCTTCCCGTCTGATTTTACATCCCGACTGGCTCCCCTCGATGCATTAATCAATCCATATGACCAAGTCCCGCTGAAGGGCTTTTTGATACCAGTGATAGCTAGAGCGAGAGAGGTCGTTGTCACAGATGGAAGCACTTTTGGAGCGTTTGTGAAGGATGTACTGTGACAGCGGCACTGGAGATTTGAGATCGTCCAGAGGGGATGAGTGCACGCCGTACACAACTGACCACTGTATGAAGCAATTATCCAGTTACGCGTTTCCTGGAGTGCATATCCGATGTATAAATCGCATCTCACCCGAACCCAAAGTGATTGTGGATAACTCCATGTTCCCCGTAGTCTTAACGTGAACATATTTCCAGGAGCATAATGCTATGACTCTGAGCGATGAATGTATTATGTGTGACGAGAAGAAGTTAACTTTTCTCAGCGGAAAGGGAGCTGTAAATATAGGACTCGACACAAACCTCACCTATTCACCACAACGATGATGAGATGTACACTGCACGGATCGGCCGATATACAAACCCAACAGCACAGACCGAAGTCACGTCTTACATGAAAAGTCATATATCACTCTTGTGGATTTTGGCAATGCCAATCGCACAGTAGAATGATGTTGATTATAGCGGTTCTGCAGCGGATACGTACAACACTAGCACACAAGGACACTTCAGAATACATCCAGCCATACATCTTTGAACGACTTACTATTATTCCCGCGGACGAACGCATCTCCGTATCGATTTGTGACTACACCATTGACATGCTCCTCAGTCTGCTCCAGCGCAATATTCATATATCTATCTAGACACGAAAGAACGCCTACGTATAAAAAACAAACATGCATGAGTTTGGCTCTAGATTCATAAAAGGCGAAAGAAAGGATACCTCGATAATCGACGCCTGATGTAAGTAGCCGAAAGCATGGCAGTACCGGATGGGTAACGCCTGGCGTCGGACGGTTGTACACGTCAGTCAATTATGTACAATCGTTACTCAAGCTGAGTTAGAATTTTCAAGTTCATTATACTACATACCATACTAATACTGCTCAGCAGTCTTGGCATAACTTAACCCACATCACCGCTACCCAAATCAGTTTAGCTTGATGATGCGGCATCTCATGATCAACAAAAATGATATATAACAGTGCGTTTCAGTATTCAGTAAGATTCTAGCGCGGGCAGCCTTCAATTGCCTTTTGTATGCTCCGGATTTCGGGACTCTACTGCCAGTCTCCAGATATAACGCACGTGCCAACGTCGTTCAATGGGTCTCCGAGCCGCAACTCTCGATATCATGGCATTAGTGACCTCGAGACTCATTCACAAGGCGGTACCGGTTTGTGTGGTTCTTCGTGGTCTGCAAAAGGCGAAACATTGTTCTTTGGGCCGATTCTAGTCAGAACGTGCTAGATAACCTAATTGATCTTGATGGTGAAGTAAAATACCTTGCTGCTCACAGAACGTCCTCTGATTTCGGAGAGCTCTTATCGATATCTCGTAACTCACTTAGGATGGGACGCAAATACAACAAGTCCCGCATTCTATATGACTTGAGACCGGGCATCGCGTGGTTAAGTCGGAGATCAGGTCTTTGCATTGACGATTGAAGTCTCACTTCCAGCTGATCTCATTCCTCACCCAGATATCTTTGAGATGTTCTCTTCTAAGGCTCTCCTTTCTATTGTCCTTATTGCGCTGTCCACCGTGGACTTCTTGGTGTCGGACCAACTGACCTGACGTGGAACGCCGTTTCCGGTGTTGATTCAGTCCCCACTGTCACCGACAATCTCTACAGCCAGTGTACCATTGGGGCTGACTCTACTTCACTCCTGATGGCGGCGCTGGCGAGTTCACCTTTGGTGGTTTCGACAGCTTCGGAGTCGATGGAGGTCTTGGTTGTTTGGACAATGAGGTGTTGCGAGTAGAGTCGTTATATCTATAGTACGTCATTCATTGACATGTGCCTCAAAATCTCAATAGTTACAAGGATCAATTGTGTTTGACTTGCGAAAGATACTGGCAACATGAAATGTTGATGTTACTTGACGTGTCTGCGCATAGCAGGAAAGTCATATCTGATCACTGTATGACTTCGACGTCATCTACAACTTCCATCTTGACCCACATACCACCCTGTGAGGGAAAATCTAGTTAGATGGCTGCAAAGCATGTCAGAGGGAGACGTGCCTTGGCATAAAGTGTCAAGTGGTTTCTCGGCCTGAACCGCTCGATTGCCTGCCGACTGTCTTTTTCAGTCCACCATGCAGGTGGCTGCATTGCGGGCTTTGGGGACAGTGTAATCGCGGAAAAGTTTTGCAGTAAACGAATGAGCATAAACGACATTTCGTTATAGGCAAACTAAAGTCCGAAATGGGGTATGAGGTGTGCGGCAGTAATGAATAAGTCCATGAGCAACGTACTCGTTGCCCTAAGCAGATCCTCGGTCCCGCGTTAAATGGAAGGAAAATGAAGGGATTAGGAAGCAGGTATTTTTGCATGCGCTCGTCGAGCCATCTATCCGGATCGAACTCCAACGCTAAAACACGGAGTCCAGTTGAACCCGTGATTTATACATAAACGAAGTTCTTACCATCTGGTCCCCATAGATCTGTCCTCCTGTGCATAAGGAACACTGAATAACTGACCCTGAAATCGCTCAAGTAGTCATGCGATGAATCTAGACGATCATATAAAACACGTACATGACTCCTCCTGGAATAAACAGTGGCTTCTTCCCAAGTTCGGGGGATATCATGTGGTGTCATGTACGGTTTCTCTGAAAGCTTGTGGCTCAAGTCTAGCATCTTTGAAGTGGCTAGAGAACACACCTCGTATCAAAGGGGCTAGGCATTTATGGTAAGACGATATGATTTGTTCGAAATAGGTTTAATCACTTACACGGCAGGGAAAAGGCGCATTGTTTCTAAAAAAAACAGATGAGTGGGGTCCACGTAAGGAAACGAGAATATGCACCATTGAGAACGGCCTGGATGTTCTTCATCTTTCTGATATCACCATATGTGGGCATCCGAGTTAGCCCAACCTCGGATATGATTTCTTCCCTAAGTCGAGAGAGGATCTCTGGATGCATTGCAAGTAAATAGATAGCCGAAGTCAATGTCGAGGCTGTCTAGTATTGTTGGTTACCAACCACTGAGGATGACTCGAAAGGAAATTACAAGCATACTGTATCCTTCCGGCCAGTAATATGTTCAACGTCTCATCTTTGATGACTTTGAAGTCTGAAAAGAATATTTCAATAGCAGAAATTCTGGGGTAACGTGCTATCTCACCCGACGTCAGTTTCACCAAATGGTCCACAAGCGTTTGGTCGCCCGCAGTTTCATTTGTGTCCAATTTGGCAGTGGTGCCATGCCTCCTCAGAGCGGCTTCCAGGATCGGATCTAAAAATTCGTTGACCACTTTCATATGCTGCGCGGTGCTGTCTGCAAGAATTTCAGTCATTGGCCAGGCCGACCCAATGATAACACGACGATGTATTGCATGCTGGGCTCGAAAGAAAGCACCTGTGAAGGCAGCGGTACTGTCTCGTTGAGTAGTATGTGTGGCGTTGTAGGGGAAAGGTAGTTCAGTGGAAAGTGAATCAATGCAATGTCCAAACAGGAACTCCGATGCAGAGTCAAGTGTAAATCTGGAGATGAGATCGTGTTGTAACTGTTCAACAAAAGATGTCAAAATACCAAAATGAAGTACTACTTGGAAGTCAATTGCCAAGTCCATTCTGAAACGTTCCTTCGCCAAAGCGATAGCATGATTTGCATGACGGTCAAAGATCTCAAAGTGACTTATCCGATCATGAGTGAAGAAAGGACGCGTTATGGTTCGATAAAGCCTAGGAGTGTGTCTGAGGTTTATTAGGGATAATCTTCAAACACATAGCTTACTTCCATGTTTTACCTGGTGGCATAGCCAATCGATCCATCAGTCACAACATAAAAGACTCTCTGGTTCACACATACCATCCGAGTTAAATACACCCGTTTCAAGGACGGAGTCAGCTGCCTCTCTAAATTTTGCACCTGCATCGAGTCATGAGTCATCATATTTAAATGGAGAGCATTCATGGGCATACCTTTGACATAGTTATGGAATTCAGTCACGAGAATGGTCTACGTGGAGCTTGGTTATATTGTCTTCGAATATAAATTAGAGGTTACCTTTATGTGTTGGGGCTCCGTGGTCAGGATGCGGTCCTCCCAAACAAACCGAAAATTAACGGTCGGTCCAAGTCCATTGATCTCGTCCAGAATAGGCCGTCCTAGACAGAAGTAAAGCGCGAATGTGAATTACATGAAATGAGAATTGTACCAAGGTATTCGTTCTCGGACCTCGATATTATATCCACTATCTTGTCCAAATTTCCAGGCCATTTGCCCTGGATACGAGGAACGAGTCTGGCACAGAGTCGGGTGGCCTTTCGTTGTTGCAATGTCTCATCCGCGAGAACATAAGCTGCAAACACTAGAGGCGCTGCACCCAAAACCACCACCGACGAAAGCCATGGTGAGATTCGAAATCCTTGTATAGAGGCCATAATAACAAAAGAAGCGGCCGGAAAAAAGACAGAAAGTAAACCCCGAGTGAGGTAGGCCACGCCAGGACTGACCCAAGATCGTGACATACCTTGGATGTTGCTAGTTGATGACCGAGATGTGGCGGCAGCTTAAGGTACTACTTTGGTACGACACAAGGAGTTAAGCTAAGATGCCATGTCACAGGTGATAGCCTAACACCGGGTCTGCAACGAGTATGGCGCTTGACTGCTGTACGTTCACAAGCTGGAGAAAGAGCTTACGTGGCAAACCTCCTAAATGCTCAGCAGTAGCAATTCGGATTCACGGTAATATCGACGCCGACCTTCTAGCACGCAAACGACTTCTTCAAGTTGGTAATTCAAATTGTCCATAGTGCCAAGACAATGAATTCGACATGCAGAAGTGTCAAGCGAGGGAGGTAGTACTGTGCTGCTGCAAATCTTGTGCAAACTGCGGCACGATGACAATGGCTTGATGTCAGACAGGACGGAATTTCCGGATGTTCTGGTCCATATTCTAAGCAATAAAAGCCTGGGAGCCTACACCTATACCTTTCATAGCCAATATCGAAGCCAAGGGAGAACCTCCTTTCGGGTCTAAGAATTCGAAGCCCCCCTCTGGAGAAATGTCTGAGGGCCAGAATGTCAGTATCTCGACCAGCCCTTGCTACATGGCCCGGGTATGTGGCACGTGGGCGGTAATTGCAATTTCAGGGTCAGGATGCGACCCTTGGGATAGCTGCATGACTCATGACGAAACATACCCGGCATAAAATCACTCTGATGCCTTTTTTGCATCAGACTGGAAATAGAGCGGCGATATGTGGCGTGTATCCCAGTGAGCCAGGGATAATCAATAACTACCCAAGTCATGCATTGCCTAGTCGCAACCATACTTGAATTTGGAGAGTACTAGCTGCACCATCGAATTTGTAGCTGAGCTTGTCGGGTGGATAACGTGTGATGCGAACAGAGCTCCTTGAAGTTGTCGAGCATGAAGTTGAACGAATTATCCAAGTGCATGACTTCGAGTAGTTGCAGGTAGTCAAGATCTATTTTATAAGGTGAAGTTTTCAAATCAGTTTCCGTTGACTGATCCAGCATTGTGTCAACATCGAATTGTTCAATGTTAGTGAGTAAATCAACTGAACGAGCGTGACAATGACAGTGGCCGTACCCGAAGCATGCTTAACGAAGTGCCCTTAACGATGACATACTCGAAGTTTCTAACTCCAGCCTCACGGCTCCTGTTAATGTTGCATTCTATCACGGAATTCTTGAGTGAGTCATTTGATATCACGCTTAAAGCTGTTGGTATGCTGTGGGATGTTGCGGAGGATATCGTGTGGGTACTTCCCACCGAGGGGGATAAGCGGGATGTAATATTTCAATAGCAGGTAGCGAGCGGAAAGGCATTCGCAGTGGCCGACAGCGCGGTAGCGGTCATGATGAGCATCGAGCTGTATTTGAACTTTTTTAAACTCCACCCGAATCCAATTGGCAGATTGTCCATGTCAGACTGGACTGGATCTCTACGTAGAATAGGCTGATAGCCCCAACTTTCACCTAACTTTGTTGTTTTCGACTTGCTAGTATTGAGTCCCACAAACAATATCTACCATCGTGGCCCTCGTTAATACTCGTCCTGTTCAGCTTCAATGATGATTCATGATGATTCAGCTCAAGATAAATGGAATTGCTACAATTTTCGTTGACACATCACGAGTGTAATGATATAGAAATGCCTCGACTATCCTTACTTCCGCATTGAATTCTACAGTGCTAGGCAGAGCAACAATCGTGGAACTTATAGCGGTACGCTTTCATATGACATCTGGTCAGTTTCTCTTTGTTCTTACATTCACTCATCATTTCAGGAACTACGTGACTCCACCTTCCAAAAAGATAGCATCTGTGAGGACGCCAATTTTGCGATTTAGACATTCACAAAGATCAAATATTTAAGCGTAAATAAATGGGCCTTCTCAGGATGGTCCCCCCAGGTTCAGACTTCGTACACCAGTTTCTCGTAACATAGTCCTCTGCAGGCAGATCCTAATCCTTCACAAGCCGATCAGTTGTAGCTGGCCATTGCAACTTCAAATACCATCTTCTGCAGTTAACTTTGCATCGGATCTTCATGATGGTACTAACGCTGGCTAGTCGCCTACGTCCTCTGGATACGGCTGTTGTTATCCAGTTTGATATCCATATGAATAGGTAGTCGAACGTTATTTTTGAAATTCCAGTGTTGATTCAAATTTCCAGCGTGTTTCTACCAGAATCAGACAGGGTCAGACAATAGACGTGTGAATAATACTCATGAAACCTACGTGAGCCGTAAACGCGGGACGGAACGACAATGCACTATCCCGATACAAATTGGCTTGTCACATTTCACGAATAGAGAGGCCTGACCCTGGCTATAAGAAGACGATCACACATCCGATTGAGATGCTATGAACGGCCTAGATGTCAACATGATCATGGGACATGGACTGGAGTCTCGATTCCCTGATGTGCCTACGAACGCAGGACCCTGCGACACGAGAACCTCCGTTTCCGATCCTACAGGCGCTGACATCATCGCATCATAGAATTCTGCTTATCTGATTGGGGCCACGAGAGCAGTCCGTGGCATTGAATATCATTGTGCCTGCCATAACAGATGATGCAGAACGCTGTTGGACCCAGCATCGCGACACCACGCTTTCACCTTCCGTCCTAGGAACTAGGTTGTAGTTCTTTGCATAACCACTGGGTGCGGTGCCGGGTTCCGAGCTGTCTATCATATCGGGAATTCATAACGCCATCTTTCCCTGACAAAGTTCGACCGAATAACCACGGTCGGGTCCGAATGGACCAGCAGAAGCAACATAGTGTCAGGGACCCGCTACTTTGACGCTGTCAGCACAAGTCCCACAAATGCGAGTCCTCGCAGTGTATCATAACCACACAAGATACTATTTGGGATCATAGCTCGATTCGTCGAGTCCTTTTGTCGAATGTGGCTGCCCATACTTTAAGAGAGAGAGCCGAACCATCTTCCCACCCAGACTATGCGCATTCGCTGGTATTATTGCTATATCCCCAGGGGTAACTGCGGTGATATGTGCTCGTCAATAAACACCGACAAGTGGCGCATGACAGTGACATGCATGCGCATTCTTTTGTGAATCTTCTGAGTAGCATGATACTATATCCTGTGCGTTGTTAGAGTGAGAGAAAATTGCGTCTGCGTTGTCCCCGTTGTTGCTGTCCCTTGATTTATTAATGGTGTGCGTATATACGCATCTCGCCTGATGGCTAGGCGCTTGATCCAGGGTTCGTTGCTTATAGGCGTTAACATTCTCCTACATAGTATCATGACAGGAATTCCCGCATTTGACACGCTCCAGAAAAATTGTACTTGAACATTCAAAAATTTCAAACCAGTCGTGTGTATAGAGATCCTTGATCTTTTATAATTAGCTACACAGCCTACACTATGAATAACCCACGCATAATTTTGTTGGGGCTCTGTTTAGTGTTGTGGGCAGAACTCTGCCATTCTGCCATGTGGCAGGGCAGAACTGGCACTGCCAGGCAGATGGCAGAACCTCCCAGGCAGAATGTGGCAGAACTCCCACACCTGCAAAACTGTGGGAGGATGTACTATATAGTTTGATGTACCATTTTGGTGTATGATAGCATGAATCAAAGCACTTTAAAACTCTCTACAATGGCTACCAAGTCTGGAGGCCGGCCTTTGAACACCCTCATCAAAAACAACTTCAAAAAGGGGGATGCTACTTCTGCCAAGTCCAATGGATACTGGTGGGATTGAAACTACTGTAATGCTTGCATCGATGGACGTAATAATAACCTTTTTGAACACCTCACGGATGCCACAACTGAACTTCCAGGAATTGATACAGAGGTTGCCAAACAGCTCGAAACCGACTTTGCATTCGTTCCTCCACTTTCAGCAGTCTCCAGTGACAATCTCGAAGGTCCCAAATCAATCTCACTTGATGATATTGATGCTGAGTTTGCTCGACTTGAATTTATTCATAATGTGGAAGAAACGATGGGCACAGAGTTTGCCTTAGACTGGAGTGTGGATGGGAAGGAAGTTTTGGGATGAGAGCATTTTACTTCGTAGAACTGCAGCGTGTTGACAAGGGATTGGTGCCTGCAGCGATTGAGGATGAAATTATGGTCATGGATCATGATACAAATGAAGATGGGACATGGAATATTGATTCTATGCTGCTATCGAGCTTTGAAATATCACGTGATTCTGCCATCTGCCACGCTGGCAGAACTAGTTCTGCCCACAGCACTAGCTCTGTTAGAGCCCCGGTAAAAGCACGGAGAAATATTACTTAGTTGGTTGGTTGTATTTGGTGAATAAGGCCGCCGGCCCACTAACTTTTTCCCTGCGACCGGAAATCGAAGGAGGTACTATAGCAAGCGAAGCGTATCCATATCAATTTTTCAATCATGGTTTCTACTAGGCCACTGATGCATCAATCAGTAGACCTTGATCATCCTATCAATATGGGGTACTCAATGCTCAGCCATTGCCCAATTGGATGGGATATCTTTTAATTACGACGTACATATATACTGTCTAAGCATTTCATAAATCGTAACATCGAACGTAGATGCAGGAGTATGTACGATTGGCACTAATGCCCACTACTGCATCTGCAATCATTAGCTATGGATGAGAACAGGAAAAAAAAGGAATGTGTGTCTCGAAAGTCGAAAAAAGTAAACACACGTCAGCTGTAACCCAAATCAAACCAAGATTAACCGACGGAAAGGGCACAGATCTAATGCCATGCGTATATATGTACGTGATGATGACATGAAATAATTAGGAATAGGCAAGGAGAGGGATGACACCACATGCGGCGGGCCTTGATAATATCTAGATTACAGATGGCATCGTTCCATGTCTTTTGCTGCAGATTACTTCGAGACACGCATTCCCATTCTACAACTCATGAAATCTATGGAGCAGCGGTGCGACTGGGATTGCGAGCGAGCGTCGCACCCGTACGTTGTGCTTGAATGCTGCTGAAGCGCTGAAGTTCCTCTGGCTTCATCGTAACTTTGGATCCGAAGCCAACCTTGCGAGCAGCACGACGTATGAATGACACACGGTTGGAGTATAACGATTCATGGATCGAAGCGGCACGAGATTGGGTGCGAGTGATAGGGATACCAGCAGTGACTTGTTCTGCTTGTGCTGCATCGCGACGCTGGCGAAGTTTCTTGATAACAGTAGCCTTCATTGCAAATTTGATCCAGTCGAGAGGGGCAAACCAAACAATATTCTATAGATTTTGAGTCAGCAAACGCACAGAAAGAACGCTCGACAAATATACGCACCCAGACCCACACAATACCAATCCATCCACCTGAAATCGGTTGGATCTGTGTAAAGCCAAAATCGGCGTAGGCAGCAATAATCGAAGACACGAGCTGCGCGATGCAGAATGCTCCCATGAGAGCGGCAGAGGGGCGTTCCATGAAGAAGAAACCGTGCGAACGGGTGACAAAGATCAACGCTTGCGAGATAATAGCAACTTGGAGGTAGACGATCATGTGGAGTTGATAATCATTTGCAGTGAGAGGAGTTTTACTGCCGTTCTGGAAGGTAACACCGAATTTATCATAGAAGAACGAAGTCTTCATGATAATGGAGACCAGAGCGACACTACACGATATCATTTAGTTCGACAGCAGTGTGAGTAAAGTGTTACTTACGTCGAGGCAGTCAAGTAGATACCATAGGCGACGGCGAACGAGAAGATCTCAGCGAGGTCCCAAGAATCAGGCGTCATAGAGGGCAAGACACGGTCGACTGAGAGTGTCATGATGGTACCGTCATTCAGCAGGGCAATGATCAGGACCATGAAGGGAGGGAAGTCGAACTTGAATGCGAAGGCAAGGATAGCGAAGCAAACAACGATACGAATGGTGACAGCGCAAGCGTATATAGAGTAGTTGCGCATGCGTTGGAAAATGACACGCGAACCGCGAATGGCGTGGACGATAGTGGAAAGACCAGGCTCAGTCAGCACAATGTCAGCAGCGCCACGAGCAGCGTCTGTGGCACCCTCAACGGCAATACCAACATTGGCACGGGAGAGAGCGGGAGCGTCGTTGGCACCGTCACCAGTCATGGCACACAGGTGGCCAAGACCCTGCAGGCGCTTGACGATCTCATATTTGTGCTCAGGGAACACACCAGCGAAACCATCGGCATCCAAAATCATCTCGTCAAGTGACAAGTGTTTGCTACCAGGAGCAGGGCCGTCCTTGAGAACTTTGGCAGGATACATGTGATCACCGAGACCAAGACGGCGTCCAGTCTCCTTCGCAATTGCAAGCTGGTCACCTGTAACCATCTTCACCTTCACGCCGAGAGCAAGAGCATCATCGATGGTCTGCTTGGTGTCCTCACGAGGGGGGTCGAAGATGGCAAGAAGACCAATGAGCTCGAAACCGTTACCTTCACCTTCTGGGTCTTGGCCCTCGAGCTCCTCGTATGCGACAGCGAGGGCACGAAGACCACGAGTAGCAAATTCCTCAACATCAGCTTCAAGTCTATTCTCAAGCTCCTCGGTTTTGTTGCGTGTGCAAAGTTCAATAATGATACCAGTCATACCCTTGGTAACGCGCTTCAACTTGCCGGACGACTCTTCACGGTAAGTGATCTCCGTGCGTTTGTCGACAGGGTTGAAGGGCTTGAAGTCAAGGAGTTTAATGCCAGCACGAGCACGGGTGACATCACCAAGTGCCTGAACAACAGCCGAGTCAATAGCATCCTGATTCTCAGTACGAGAAGCGTAGGCAGCGAGGAGCATGACATCGTCCGAGGAGAAGGGACCGTATGTGCGAATGGTGGCCCTGTCGATGGTAAGTTTGTTGGTGGTCAGCGTACCCGTCTTATCGGAGCAAAGGATGGTGACACCAGCTAACTCCTCGATAGCGGTGATACGGGTAACAATGGCTTTGTGCTTAGCGAGTTGTTGGGCACCCACGGCAAGAGTGACGGATAAAACAGTTGGCATGGCAATGGGGATACCACCGATCAAGAGCACCAATATGTTGTTGAGACCACGACGGTAGCTGTAACGGAAGCCCGCATAGAGTACGAGAATTTCTGCGATGACAAAGATGCCGATTGATACCAAACAGAACGAACCAATCTGGGCAAGGATCTTCTGCAAATGACCCGTGGTGTCATCGTCTTGACCCACAAGGGAAGCAGCCCGACCGAAGAAAGTGTTGGCGCCAGTGGAAATGACAACACCCTCCGCCTCACCCTGCTTGCAAGTCGAACCCCTGGGAGTAGAATTTAATGCCAAGCACTGCTAAACTGAAGACGACGTACGAGAAACACTGATCACCCAACTTCTTGCTCTGAGGAAGAGACTCGCCCGTAAGCGCAGCCTGGTCAATAGAGACGTTGATGGACTCCGTCAAACGACAGTCTGCGGGAACAATGTCACCGATCTTGAAAGAGATCATATCACCAGGAACCAGGCCTGCAGATTCGATTTCGGACCAGGTCCCGTTACGCTTGACTTTTGCTTTGGGGGCGAGGGAATCCATCAGCGCCTTGACGGCATTACCAGCGTTACGTTCTTCGTAGAAACCGATGGCGGAGTTGATGAAGAGGAGAAGAACGATACCGATGAAATCCTCCCAGTCTGGTGGTTGACCATTACCGTTTGATAATACAATGGCGACAAGTGCAGCGCCCTCCATGACCCAGGACAAGGGATTCCACATGAAACTCAAGAACTACGGAACAGAGGTTAAGTGGGAGCGCTCCAGAAGTGCACTGGATAACATGCCTGTAAGAACGCATTTTGTTCTTCCTGCTCAAGCTTATTGGGGCCAAAAAGTTCGATACGACGCTGTGCCTCTTCGGCATCGAGACCATTCTCGTCACATTGGAGGAGTTTGAAGACATCGTCAATAACGATAGTCTCGAGGTCGACCTTTTCTTTGTCATAAAGGTCCTCCGCTTTTAACTCGATCTGAGCACAAGTAAGAGATTGATAGTAGCTGCAGATGCGGCGCGACTGCTCACCAATGACATGTCAACATTGGCATCTGGAGCGATAAAGATATCAATGAAGTCACGTAAGATCAGGGAGTATCTTCAGAAAGTGAAACCTTACGAGTTGGTTTCTCTTCGTCATGGCCGAATTCCTTGTACTCTCTTTTCTTCTTTTCATCTGGGGAGGGGAGGTTGGCAACAGGCGACTCCTCGCCAGGCTCCTTGGCCACGTTTGATTGGGACATGGAAAACGATGCAGAGGGGGAGAAGGGGAAAGCCCTATAGAAATCTCTATAGTGTCTCGGGCACTTTTGGAACGAGAATTGACGAGGTGAGTCAATGAGGATGAGGAAGGAGTGGGAATGTTAGCCTCATCGATGACCGGACTTTATAAAAACAGACCGATCGGTACCAAACAAAGCCAAAGATGGAGGTTCTAACGTAATATTTTTAGTTAGAATCGTAATAAACCTTTTTGAGATTCATAAAAATATGGGTAGGTCTCATGCTGACACTGTCGTTCCGTATTCTTCCTTGTCCGACGCAAGAGGCAGCCGGCTCTAGTGGAGTAGCTAGCCATATAGCGCACACTCAGTCGTTCCGAATTTCAAGCCAAGCTTACAATAACGTTACCAAGCCCAAGTTTTTACTTCCCAACTAATTATTCGAAGCGCCAAGTTCACGCTACGTGTAATGCTAATTCTTGGCTGTTACTTCTCGGCCCAGTTGGTACAAAGCAACGTGTTTACTATAGACAAGTTCAATACAGCAGCGCAGCCAGGCTCTAAGGGTAGTTTACATTAACTTCCATCATCCACAGCACCTTGGACAAAAACAGGACATGGTCCATGGCTATGACTTTGGTCAACGAGCTAGCCTCGGAGCTCAATGATCACCGATTGCGAGTCTGGTTACGCTGGTACTAGTATTCACGCAAGTGGAGCTATCTTCGGGCCGACTCTGAGTTCTTTTCGCTGTAGGTGGGTGGCGCCGCATGGGTACATTAACGCATGATAATGGGCTGGCCGTGACTACGGGGTACCGTACATTATACCACATCACCATAGGGCCCGTAGTACTGTGTGTTATCCTGATTATCCAAATGTCCGTCTTCAAACACAAATATATTTATAAACCTCTTGCCTCCGATGCCGATCGGACCGAATTTGAGTGGTTTGTGCTGGTCCTGAAAAAAATTTATGGTGGTAATCTGTATTATGTAGCACTACGTTTCAGCGGAAAGTTTGATCATGAACAAGGTATAACAGTTTGCTCCCACAACAAACCACGTTCACCGCAAGCCATCTATTTCCCTCTTATTAATGGAATCTGCTTCTTGTGCGAAGGCTTTGAGGTCACATGGATCAGTGAGGTAGTCCAACGTCGCACAAAATCCGCGGCCTCCAAAATATTTATATGTCTTCTACCTACTAATTTAACAGTATAACCTAAGGATAAGACTTAGGTTTCTCGGCGTTAGTGATAATGGGTCATCCGGGGAGCCGTCTGCCTGCAAGCTCACTGTATCGGTACCCCAAACGTTAATCCTCGAAGCGTGGGAAATGCATTCACGTCGTCCTCCATCCCCGCCGACATACACAATCAGTACATGCTCCAGGTAGGTTCTTTATACGAGAACAACAATCAGGGAACTTTCCGGGTGCCCTATCACGGTCGTTGGCAGAACTAGGCCACCTTGAATCATCAAAAACAAAACAGGACGACGTCATTTGAATTGCATATAAGTCCCGCGTCAGATACCCCAAATTTCTAGGTATATAACTGCAACGCCCTATAGTATCCATGCGATTAATCATTGTCAGAAGTTTGGCTTCTTGCCGACTTATTTTCTTTTTTAGGACTGGCCAGCTAGCCGCTTCTAGCGTTCTGTCGACTCGAAAAATGGTTACACCTATTAATCAAGGTTTTTCCTGTGCTTTGTCGCTTATGACCGCACCTTCGATCACACAAGTGACGGGATTCATCACAAGCGCAGTCCTTCCCTTGATTCATGTGAAGTACGACCCCAATCCATTTCCGTCAGGGATAGAAGAAGCCATATATGTACATAACGAGCACCGGGCCGCAGAGAACCCTCCGGGTTGATGCAGTTTATCATATGTAAGTCCTTCATATGTAAGTCCCTCCGTCTTTAGTGCTAAGGCTGTACAGGCGACAAAATATCAAATGTTCATGTTTCGTCATCGCTTTATTGTGATAGCAAAGGACCCATAGTAGGTCCGCGAGAGACTCGGAATCACTATTGCAAGCGTCAGCACTGGGCCAGCACGGTGACCTAGTCGATTCCGTTATCTCAGTTTCTACGTCGGCGCAAGTCGGGCGCTCTGGTGGCACATCATGGTTGGTGGTAGAGCGGCTCCACTGCCCTTGCGTAGACATTTGCTAGTGGCTACGCGTCCTTTAGAGTTGGTCCCTGGATCGACAAGCACGCGGGCGCGTAGACAAGATTATGAGGTACAACATCCACGATTTACCACGAAGGGAAAGAAAGCATTCTAGAGTCCCACAAGTGAATCCGAGTCTGATAGCGAGGCGATATCTCGGAGTCTCGATGATAGTAAGGAACCAGGCTCCCACTAGATCTCAGTTGAATGTCTAGTTGCTCCCGTGTTGAACCTGTATGTATGTAACGTTCTAGCAAGAACTAATTATAGTCCTCAGGGCCTGGCGTAAAAAGTTATCCAGGGTTTTAATGTCTGGTCTACGCGGGGTAATCACCACGAATGTCAGGTTGCACAACACCTCACAACACCTTACGGCACCCTGACATGTTCGATATCAATGTTGGACCCTGCACCACCAAGGGTCAAGCTTCAAGACCCAGTGGTGCCCGATAATGCCGATGCTAGACCCACGCCCCGGTTGCGCTCCGTCCTAAGATTATATGCGTCTTTCCCTCCTCACCGGGTCTTCCACCAGATTTATCGTGTTCTTTTTACTCGTGGCAGCCTTCAGAACCTTAGAATGTCAGCGTGGTTGTAGCCCAATATCGGCCGAGACGCAAGTGAAGCACCACATTAACCGAAGGCAAGGAGGAAGCTGTCTATCGAGGATGGACTACGACTATCGAACATGCAGGACTCAGTTATATATCCTCAGACTACCTACAAGCCGCTCCGGTACTCCACTGCACCAAGACCTTCACTGAGGCAGCTCACCTATACAACGACAAAGATGAAGTTGGTGTCACTTTCACCTACTATGGAGGCAGGGCGCCGACGTGTCAAAAGGGATAATGCTAGGACTCCGTATCCTCGTTCCGTTGACAAGGATACTGCATCATAGTGCCATTTGCCTCTACTGATGACGTATGTCACTACCAAGTGGCTCGAATACCGCATTCGTGTGTTTCACGTTCTTGCTGTATGGATTGTGATTCGTTCAGTCATCCGAGCGCCTGGCTTGACAGACACAGAAATGATTTGGGCAGACCATATCTTCATAGCCACGAGGCGGGCCTCAATTTTGCCATGTCAGGGTACCCCTCAATGTGCACGTCCATCTGTGGATCTGGACTAAGAACTTTCGGATGGTCCAAATTTTCAGTGCATGGCTACTACAAATTCTTGCGCTGTTTCCGCTTGCCTTGCTTGTTATTCTCCACTCATCACCCCCTTCGATTCTCTTCGATCAATCGCAAATCTCATCAATCGGTGACTTAACTGATTTCGTGGTCTCTCTCTTAAGCAGCCTTCAACAAGTCCGACTAAAGAGTGTATTTCCACGCCCACTTTCCTTTCTTGTTGTCGAAATGCTTATCTGAATCAGTGGACTACATTTATACGCGGTCAATCGCGTCTGCGACTTCTATCGCTTGGGGTAGTTGTCGCATATATTTCGGCTCTAGCTAACTCACTATTAGATTCTTACGTGAACCGCCTACGAGCAGCTTGTGATCGTGTCAATAGATATGCACACACAGGAACAGCAGATACTTGTATGGGAATGTCACCTCCATCCGCCCAGAGAGTCTTGACAATCGTGACGGAGGACGTAGTGATGTCTCTGGACCAAATCCTCGTGCTTGATTACTCGCTTCCATATTTCAATTGGCGTTAACAGCAGAGACTACAGCGCGGGGACTATAAAAAATATGACAGAAAGCAAGAATAGTTCAAGTGGATCTGGTTCTTCGAACGAATCTGAATATTCGTCAAGCTGGGCGACGTCATGGTTTGACTGACGGTCATTCTAGCAATATTAATGTGACACAAATGAGACTTATGTCCTGGAGGCCATAGGGACCCGAACTCGAGTCTGTGGCAAGCTGGCAGTGCATGATCTAGCACACATAACTTGGCATAATAATAGGTATGCGCATAGCTTCTTCTGACCGATCAAGAGCATGCCGACTGGTCTGTAACGTGGTCAGACCGCCGCCCGCATAACCGTTACACCAAAAGGTGAAATACTGAAAGCTTAGCTTTCAGCATCAGCGGCGGTATATGTACTGATTATGGGAACTCAGCCGGCGTGCTTACATGGTCTCCCTTAAGTTAAAGTAGACGAAATATGTTAGATGAATCGTTCCTCGAACTTAGTCTTCCTTCAATAGCACGGATATTAATGGAAAAAAAACGATGCTTGGAGAATTTGCCTCAAGATGTGATTCGGAATTTGCGAAACTGCACCAGTGCGTGTAGAATCCGAGGGACCATGCCGGCAGCCGCACTGCCGCAGTGGTACATAGTGAATTGTCACAGTCCACGATGGGAATGCAGAGACGCTTGGACTCGCTGGTTGGTCTCACATTAATGCGGTACGCCGTCAAATCGTTTTGATATACAATAATTTGGCAGATCCATGTTCTGCCAGCTGCCCACGGCAGAACTGTTTCGAAATAGTTCTACGCAGCACTGTGTGCGTGTACATATTACATAATAACATCCACTATACGCATAGCATTAGCCGGTTGTACGTGAACGACATAAATTCCCATCACTATTCGTAGCACTCTCAGCGATCTCTTTTGCTTTCACCTCCCATCTCGCCGAAAATCCGTAGAATTCTTGGAGACTTGTGTATGGTGAGAAACTGTAAGTCCTTCAATGATTGGCGAGCCGTAGGTGGAACTGGTCATAATATGAGGATACTGTGCCTTCTTCATAAACCAATATGCGCATTGGAGTTCTATACGTTACTATGCTAAAAATAATGTAGCTATTGGACGTGTTCACTCCCGCTGTACAGCCATCATGTCAAGTATGACACCCGAATTAAAATTCACGACGTTCGAAGAAATCGACGAGGTGCGAAGGGTTGCAAACCATATATTGTACTGTTAGCTCACAGAACATGCTCCAGATTTACTCCACTCTCAACAAAACCTTCCGGTCGGGCAAGACTAGACCCATTGCATTTAGAAAGGCTCAGATCCTGCAACTGGTTACCTTGTGCAGGACAACCTTGAACGTTTCAAGGAAGCCTTTGCCATTGACCTTGGAAGACCTCCGCAAGAACTGCATTGTAAGCACTGTTTCGGTTACAGTGTATGATGCTCACTTAGCTACACTCCAGCCTCGAGCTTAACCCAACTATCAGTGACTGTAGGATCGCGTATGACCGGGTGGACAAGTGGGCTCGGACCGAAAAAGCTCCTTTCAACATCAAATTTGCTGCTTTCCGTCCAGTTATTCGCAAGGAACCAAAGGGTGTCGTATTGTCCATCTGTCCATTCAACTACCCCGCATGGCTTGCTCTTGGACCTTCGTATGTTCCTTTCGGTTTTTATCGTACTCGCTTCCAGCTCGTTGTTTCATTTCCAAGATAGGGGCGATTGCCGCTGGCAACTGTGTCGTCCTTAAACCATCTGAATCAACCCCCTATAAGCGGTCTCATCGCAGAACTCATTCCAAAGTATATGACAATGACGTCGTTAGGGTCGTGTTAGGCGGTGTTCCGGAGACCACCAAGGTGCGTCATTCACTCCTGTTATGTATGGGCTGCGTGCCCATTATGCCGTAGCTAATGGAATACCAATGGGGCCATGGTATGTGCAACTCACTATTTCTGTTATCGAACTTATGATGCGAGACAACTAGTACTGTACACCGGGAACGGGCGTGTAGGAAGGCTTATAGGCATAGCTGCTGCGAAGACTCTTTCGCCTATCAGTCTCGAGGTAAATCCATACTTTCAGTGCAATGTACTAGTGCCAATATCTTCGTAGCTCGGAGGGAAGTCCCCCGTTGTCATTGACGCTAAATGTGACTTCAAGATTGCTGCACGCCGTATCATGTGGGGTAAGTGCGTTAATGCGGGTCAGACCTGCATCGCACCAGACTACGTCCTCGTCCCACGTTCTTCCGAAGACGCGTTCATAAAGGCCTCAAAGATGCGTACGTGCGTCATGGCACCTTTATACACGTCATGCTCAATCTGTATCCTACCACGTCCGCAGGCACGACGAGTTCTATCCTTCGGGCGCTGTCAACACTCCGGATATCTCCCATCTCATCAACACCGTGCACTTCCATCGTCTTAAGAATTTGCTCGACAACACTTCCGGCACCATCGCCTTTGGCGGGCAGACTGATGAGTCGCGAAAATTTATAGCCCCTACTGTAGTCAAGGGTGTCAAAGATGGAGATTCCCTAATGAGCGAGTGAGTATACATCTGTCTGTCGGGGTATTTTAATCACGTCTGACTGATTGCAAAGTGAGATATTCGGGCCAATCCTGCCTATTATGCCTGTGGACGACGTTGATGCAGCAATTGCATACATCAATGCTCAGTGAGTTAACCTTCTATTTACATATCAATCAGACTGAGATCTGTCAGCGATCATCCGCTCGCTTTGTACTGTTTCTCGTCAGATGCGGCCTTTAAGAACAAGGGTGCGTTTTACTTTTGAACGTTATCAAGCTATCGTCGTTGACATTCTTGGTCAGTGTTTGACAATACTCAGAGTGGCTCAGCTATCGCCAATGATGTGCTGTTACAGGGCGGCAGTATGTTTTTCGATGTCCTCAATGAGGGTAGCCCACTGATAGTGCTTTAGTTGATGGATTGCCATTCGGCGGTATTGGCCCCAGCGGATGTCGGTCTATCCTTCTCTCAAGCAAGTTATCCTAATTACATCTTTTTAGCTGGATATAATCATCGTAATTTTTCTTTCGACATGTTCACGCACCTACGTGGCTCTCTTGACTCCCCCGGATGGTTCGTTCTTTACTTTTAATTTCGTCCGCCTGCTCACTTGTGACATGTTATAGGATTGATAATATCCTAGGAGGAAGGTTTCCCCCCTACACAGTAAGTTTTGATGATTTATACCCCTTGGCGTTCCCCTCACAACAAGTTCCAGTCAGGAAAATTAGCTTCTCTCAATCGTTTCGGGGCCACACTCCCGCCCCGTCCCCGCATTTCGGCAAATGGTCATGTACGTAGTTGCAATATCTGGCACTTACAAGCTTCGCTGATTGAACAAAGGCCTTTAAAGAGTTGATCGAACGGGGGCGCAGTACCAAATGGCTCTTCCTCTGTAAGTCTAGCAGTGGTCAGCATTAGCTATATTCGTACTCCGGATATTGGTGAGTGGGTGAGGTGGTTGAAGGGGTTGATTAAGGTGTAGGCTTTTTAAATTTATAAGGTATCTGTCTGTTTGAGTTGGAGAAGAATTGTAACTCGACGTGACTTACATTGTTATTCTTCATTTCTTGTATAATGAATAGT
Source organism: Suillus spraguei (assembly GCA_016800925.1). Lineage (NCBI taxonomy): Eukaryota > Fungi > Basidiomycota > Agaricomycetes > Boletales > Suillaceae > Suillus > Suillus spraguei. The sequence continues at coordinate 11,372 of JABCPU010000077.1, read as the reverse complement.
AATCAGGTATTTCAGTATTAGCCTCTTTCATCTGAGGTCTGAGGATCGAATCATTCGGAGTTGACCATCCGTTTCGCCCACAAACTTATGAAGCGCTGTTTAGTTTTACCAACCTCCAATGGAAGAATGAACAGGGATGACTGAAGGTTGAATGCTTTCATCTCCACACCTTGTTGGAGCACTACTAATAGATATGGTGTATTTGCAACAGGCCTGCGAGCAAGACACCTCAAAATGGCGGCATGCCAGTGAGTCACTGATGAGTTTCAAAGAGATTCCTCAGAGTATCACATCAGCCATGTGTTTTAGAGCAGCAGGATCTGCACCAATTATGTGATTGTCTCATGCTCTCTCATTCTACAGCAAGCTGCGCACATTCTTTCAGACCATTGCTTATTTGTTAGTGGATCGTGCATCACCAAAATTACCGAATCCAGACATCACCTGATATGTTGAATTTTCTGACGCCACCAACGACATCACGCCCGTTATATCCGACATTTGACATGTCACCCCGACACACTGATGTCAAGCGCGTTATCTGTCAGACATATTTCATTTCGTAGTGTAGCTGTATGACATATGTCAGATACATTTAGATACATCCATGTATTGTATAGAGAAATATAAAACAAAAACAAATGAAAACCATGCAAGTCAAATAGAAAGAAAGTACCTAAAGAGCGCCATAGCCTTCTTCAATGAGGATGTCATCGTCAAGCACCTCACCATACTCAGCTATTATCCTGTCCTTGTCATTATTGTTGGCTTTGTCATCATTGTTGTCTTTGTCATCATCATCATCATCCTCGTTGTCCTCATCATTGCCATCATCATTGCCCTCATCCTCATCCTCATCCTCATCACCCTCATCACCCTCTTCAACATCCCCCTCATCCAGTTCCTCATCACTCCCATCTTCATCCTCCATTTTGATATCCTCGCCGGCTTCACTATCTGAGTCTTTGGCAACATGTCCCTCACGCTGCAAAATATCATCCCACTCTTGCATGCCCTTGTGAACAATGGCACCACCTCAAAATCGCATGAACATGTCTCTGTCCACAAACCTAGAAAATAGTATATACACCATTTGTCATATACCATACTTCTAATCTCAGATCTGACCATATCGATCAGATCGATCAATTCATATCCGTCCGGTCCACAGATCCTGCCGGACCACCCATCCGAATGTGCTCACTTCTCGCACCTTAACTCCTTGTGTATATCTGCGTCTATCTCCTTTCGTCATTCCTCTGTTTCCGGTATTCGCTGTCTATATTTCCGTCCTGTGTTATGATCCGTTCCTGTGTTCATTTCCGATTCATGCTTACTGATCCGCTGTGCATTAACTAATAGACTTCCGTTACACTTCGTACATAGCCCTCGGGCCCGGACTTGCTGATTATCCGTCTTAGATACTTACAGTATATAAACCACTTGTAGATCTCCGTAGAACCTTAGTTCGAATATCATCTTAGATTCTACTCATTCTGCCTCCTCCGGACTTAAGCCACTTTCCGCTTTAAGTCACCTTCCGAGACTTAGGATTGATTCCTATAGTCTATATCTCCGACTCTATCTTCGGATAGTCTATCTCCGTTAGTTTCTAGTTAGGAACTCGTTCCGAAACTAGCCTTAATCTCTGTCCTCTCCTTACATTCCGGATAACCTTCGGACGTATCATATCCGACACCTTCGGACAACTGGATCCGTCACGCAACTCCTTCCGGGTCTTCGGACAAATAACTCCTCCTGAAATAAGGGGCATTACTCAAGAAAGGGGCACAGTGCACGAACTGAGGCCAAAGCCCTTCGGATCTCTCTACCTTGAGTACAGTTTAACACCATTAGTAGTTGGTAGACAATGAAATAAAAAACATACCTACATATTCACATAATAACAATACCAATCTGGGTCTTCCTCATGTCATGCAGTTGTAGGATCGAAAAGTTGTTTGGAATGACCGTAAGTGAAACCCAGGATTATGTGCACACCTCTAATGACACACTTTGGATCAATAAATCCAAATGCATCGGGGTTATCATCCTCAAAGAATTCGAGGCATTGGAGCCTCTTTACACTGAACCCAGAGGGAATATTGTCACACTTGAACCATTGCATGAAGAGGAAATTGATACACTTTGGATGGGACCGTATTGCACCCAGGTTTTCATAGTATTCTACATTCACTGGAAAATTTTGATGAGACAGGCATACCAGTAGGGATGAGTGCAATTGTCCTCATGTGACATTACCATGAGATCAGCATGGGTACAGGATTGATCGAGTCTTGCTCGTGTCAAAGATCGTAGGTAGTGTAGTTGATACAAAGGATGCTGTGTTTGAAGAGCTTGTTGTCTGTGATGAGAACTGAGTTCCACTCTGCATCGGTAAAGTTGTACTCATCGCCTGTGCATACAAGCCCTCGAAGATGCGCATATAAGTGGTCTTTGAGACGAGGAATAAAGTTCTATTTAATATCATGAGATACAACTTTTAATACGAATGAGAAGCATGTACCTTGACAGCCAGATCATCTCCAAGCTCACCCAACCATGCTGTGAGGTCATAAGTTGAACGAGCAGATTTTGCAATGTGGTAATGGTCGGAAGGTGAGGTCCACACATGATGAGGTCTATCAGTACCCTGTTGGGTGGAAAACTGTGCCCAAGCATTGATTACCTTTGTACAAAGTTGTTCGATGGCATCTTGATTTGCAATGCTTGCATTTGTAGTTGCCTTTTTTTTGAAGTGCAAGGGTAACGTCGCTTGAGATGTCGGTGCTGTAGTTCTCCCTGCACCAGAATTAGAGGAGTGTCAAGCATTTAAAAAAAGTCTCACTGGTTGTGTACTATAGCTGTCTGTTGTTCCCCTCATCCGAATGTATTCAGGTAGTCCCCAAGCGGTGAAATTAATAAGTCTGAATATTTAATTTTTTTACCCTGCAATGCAAAGTACCTCCTTTCTCCTTAGCTAAAACACCTTGCTTTGTGGCCAGTGCAGCTTGTTGGCACCCTCGAGCCATATGTTCATGAGGTAATTCTGTTGTGTGGTAGTGTTCGCAAGTGTCTGCTTGAACTTTCGAACACTGTTACCAGGATGACCATAGCTCCATCAAAAAAGCTCAGAGTGTCTTCAGTGTGGAGATGGAGCTTTGCGTAAGCTTGCCAAGTAGTGAGGTCAAACAGAAGGTCCAGGATGATGGTGTTGTGATGGTCGTCCAGGAGCAACCCTTCAAAGACTGGTATCACACATTGAAATTAGAATCAGGTATGAAATCATATATGAAATGAGTTAAGATCTACCTGCAACAAATCTTCAAAATCTTGAGGTGCGAGGCGCTTCATTGCAGAAGTGTTCTTGTGGAAACGACAGATTGTACCCCTCCCAAACGTCGGAACATGATGGTACCTGTAGTACATATGTAGTCAGCAATACGAAAAGCATACTATCAGATGATACTATTGAATGATGTACCTTCAGTTCAACTCTTGTATTGCGACACCCCCAGCAGCTGCATGATGCACAACAAGTGAGTGAAGATAGCCTTCCACACACCAAGCTCGAATTCGTGCAGCATGTCCACCATGAGCATTAGAAAGAGATTGAATCTGAAGCCACAAAAATGATCCAAAAAGGTGTTCTGTATCCCATTAGCAACAGTTTGAATATAATGTCAATGTTACGAACTGGGGTGGCATCACCAGCACAGTGAAAAGACACAGACGGTCTGCTGGGGAGTTCCTCCAATGTCCAGAAAAGGACAAGGTGAAAGTACAAGGAACACGTTCTGAGTACTATCAAGGGTTCAGCCTCAAAGACAAGTCTAAGAGGTTCTATGAGAATAGAGACTAAGACTAAGGAGTGCTTAGACTTAGAGACGATTCAAGACGACTTAGGTTGGAGGCCTAAGCGAAGGATATTCCAGGTAAAACCCAGTAAGATTAAAGTAAAGTATACAAGTGTAATATGGCGTGCTTAAATAAGCCAATATGTGCGCATGGACCAGGAGAGACGTGAGAATGTAAGTGCGTTGTAAAGATACAACCTAGCTTGGGCTGTAGATAAACCACTTCCTAAACTAGTATGTTAGTCTTGCGCTCCGTCTAGTCTGCTTCACTTGTAAGAACAAGAGCGTTCGACCCTAAAGGGGGATGCCTATTTAGTATGGTCAAGTTCAAGTCTAACTTATTTGTGAAACAAGTGTCTGAGTCAGTGGTAAGTTGCTGCGGTCAGCGATGATACCGCTGGAACTAGTGTGCGTTGCGGTGCTACCGCCGTCAAGATAGAGTCAGAAACAGTTGCGTCTAGCGAGCGATGTCGAGCGGTGATCTCAGCGGTAGCGGTAAGGTTGTGAGCGGTGCAAAGAAACAGTAAGGAAGTCCACAGTACTTTCAGCGGTAAAGTAGTGGAGCGTGAGAAGTTTAGTCAAAAGTAACAATCAAAAATCCAGCGGTATGCTGGCAGTAATGGAGAATGAGTGTGATGTATTAATGAGTGATAAGGGAACTTTAAAGACTAAGTCCACTACTGGGTTGATCCAGAGCTAGACAATAATCCTGACCTATAGTACGTGCAATGGTGTAAAATCAGGTGCTCTATCGTGTGGGGTACGCGGTGCTTATATCCTAATTCGTATGTACTCGGAATACTCTAGGCGAGATCAGTAGCGCTGGAGTGTAGTAACTGCTGTAAGTAAACATAGCGCGAGGCACTGCGGCACGAGGCAACATGTAATAATGCTTGCCGTGGAATCAGTGATAACGAACAGGAAACAAACTACGCACCAAATGGAGCTATGCGGATGTGGCAAGGACATGGAAGGACATCGGTTTGTGGAACGTGGTGTGGCAGTCGGTATGGTGTGTGGTAAGCATGGGATGCCGCCGGTTACTGCTAAAGGGGTAAGAAGGCCATGGACTAGTGGTAACTCCTGTAGACGTGAGATGAGTGTCAAAATATGGGGTTTTAAGCCCAGCGCCAATATGTTTGTTACAGCGTATCCAAAGAAGGAAGGCAACTATAGTACAGATGCGTTGAGCATATGAGTCAGAGTCATGTTATGTAATATACAAGTAAAGGAGACCAAGAGAAAATGAATAGGGGCACATATGACTGTAACAGTCAAGTACTCACACGTATAGGGACAAGGGACTTGGAATTCAGGATAGATTTGACTCGCTCACCGTCCACTGGTGCACCATGTTTGAAAATAAGTTTGCGTGCCTTTTTGATGTTGGTATGGCGATCCTTATCATCAACACATTGGAGTGACATGTGATTGTGCATATTGCGTTTTGTACCCATCTCAGACACATCAGCCTTCTTGATAAGGCAGCGCGGACATGGACATTGACCAAGAAACTTGATACCAGCACGCAAGACCCTGAAAAGATGTCAACTGTCATATACCATACTTCTAATCTCAGATCCGACCATATCCGATCAGATCCGACCATATCCGATCAGATCCGATCAATTCCATATCCGTCTGGTCCACAGATCCTGCCTGGACCACCCATCCGAATGTGCTCACTTCTCGCACCTTAACTCCCTTGTGTATATCTGTGTCTATCTCCTTTCGTCATTCCTCCTGTTTCCGGTATTCCGGCTGTGTATATTTCCGTCCTGTGTTACTGATCCATTTCCTGTGTTCATTTCCGATTCATGCTTACTGATCCGCGGTGCATTAACTAATAGACTTCCGTTACACTTCGTACATAGCCCTCGGTCCCAGACTTGCTGATTATCCGTCTTAGATACTTACAGTATATAAACCACTTGTAGATCTCCGTAGAACCTTAGTTCGAATATCATCTTAGATTCTACTCATTCTGCCTCCTCCAGACTTAAGCCACTTTCCGCTTTAGGTCACCTTCCGAGACTTAGGATTGATTCCTATAGTCTATATCTCCAACTCTATCTTCGGATAGTCTATCTCCGTTAGTTTCTAGTTGGGAACTCGTTCCGAAACTAGCCTTAATCTCTGTCCTCTCCTTACGTTCCGAATAACCTTCAGACGTATCATTTGACACCTTCGGACACCCGGATCCGTCACGCAACTCCTTCCGGGTCTTCGGACGAATAACTCCTCCCTGAAATAAGGGGCATTACTCGAGAAAGGGGCACAGTGCACGAACTGAGGCCAAAGCCCTTCGGATCTCTCTACCCTTGAGTACAGTCTTAACATCAACCTAAGAAGCGCGTGACTGAAAAAAACTGACTTCTCTGGATAATCAGCTGAATAGGTGAAAAAATGCGGAAACACCCTGTGATTGATTCCATCTCCACAAGGGATCACAATCCCATGCTCGTAAGCCTGCATGAAGTCATCATCAAGAAGCAGATTCCAAATGGTTTGCATAAGCTCCCACTTGCAGTGTGTGTGCACTTCCGCTGAAGATGCATCTCCAAAGGCATGAATGTACGAATCCTGAAAATCATCTGGAATCTAAATGTTGCGTCAATAAGGTGCAAGAGATGTGAGAGATTCGAAAAACACTTACCGAAGGAATGTATGCAACATGATGGCATGCGGAAGCTGTCAGTTTTCCACAGGTATACTTAGATTCATTACCAAAAAATAGATAGAATGGCCAGAGTGATGCATCCCCAAAGTTGGAAAGGTGAGTTGAATCAGAATACATCATGAGTGATGCTACAACATGTTTGATTGTTGTCTGCTGCATGGGGAAGGGAGTTAATCTTAGGGTGGGCCTCCAGCATCGCAGGGGAAGAATACGCCTCCAAAAAGACCTTGATACTTCACTCGTCTGAGACTTTCCACATCTGACGAAACGGCATCATATGGAATGTTGTCGCTGCACTGTCTTCAAAAACTTCTGTTATAATTTTGGTCAGAAATTGATGGTGCACACCTCAAATTTCGAACTCGGGAGCATCATTTTTGGATGGCCATTTAATTTTTTCTTTCAGAAGACAAATATAGACAGATGACTCCTTCCATCCATTACTGGCACTGAAGGGGTTGGATTGGTCCTCAAGGTACTTTGCAATGAGCCTTTCTCCCAAGTGATGTTGAAATGGTGTATGTCATTTCGGTCATAAGCATCATCGGAAATTGAGTTAGGGTTGAAATATTTCCAGCACAGAAGTAGACCAGCGGTTGGACTACTAAATGTGGAGTACAGGTTCTTAGGAGTGACAGACAACAGGAGGGGGGGACCAGTGAGTAGTTGAGAGGAGTCATTCCTCGGATCTTCACCAGTCTGCAACATTGGTGTGTCACATACAGTATAAAGGGTAGTACTGGTCCACGCAAATAGAGTAGGATGAGTAGGATATACTTGGTACAATCCCATGGCATCTGGTTCTGTCTCAAATGGAATTAAATTATTACCATCCCACACTTCAGATACAACATCTTCAGGTGGCAGTACTTCAGGTATGTCTTCACCAGGAACAAAGTCAGCATATCGTTTGGGCATGTGTATCACATGCACAGAACAATTTGAAAACCAGGGAGCTGCGCTGGACTCAGGTAATGGTGGGGAATGTGCAGGGGAACATTGCGAGGGTCCAGGAATATTGTGATTCTGAGATATATCTCATGATCACAGTCAAGAAATACATAAACACCAAAAACATACCTGAGCATTCCAGCAGTGAGTCTCCGTATCACACATCTCAGCTCCTTCATCAGCTTCGTCCAAGACATCTTGGTGGTTGATTTTTTTCCTCTTTCGGCTCTTCTCCACATGCCGGTGAGACTTGCTGACTTGTTTGCTGAATTCATGTTGGGTCTCACACACCATCTCATGAGTGCTCAAGCACCTTTGGCTGTTGAAAGCCTTCCCACATCCAAGGCAAGTAAGTTCGTCCATTGAGAGTAGCAGGAGTGGGAGCTTCAGGTGGGAGGATGGTGCTGGCCAGCTAAAATAAAGCCCTAATATATGTGAGGATATATATCCATACTTAAATGACATATATGAAACACATGGACGCACCTCATAATGGTATCATCCTGCAAATCCATTCCATGTAAGCACTTAAGTCATATCAGCACCTTAATCAGTACTGGTACTTGAGCCAGTGGTATCTTGGTACACAAAAAGGAAAGGTTGCTGCCTAGCACAATGAGTCTCAAGTCACACTGCAATGTTGATAATTTAGAAAACAATATCATTATGGTGCGCACGAAGCTGAGACAATATGAGCCATACAATCCTCCATGCCTGGTGGTATTGGCGGTGATGTTGATGTTGAATAACATGGTGACAGCATATCTGGTGTTGTTGGCGGGAGATGAGGGAAGAATGTAAGTGGGATAAGGTCCTTGACCTATGAAATCCTTCTTGCCCATATCCTCGAACTCCCCAAGCATTACAAAATCCACATTGAGCTCCCCAGATACTGACACATCTCATGCTCCATCTGGTTGATCTCTTGTAATTGGAATATGCCCTGGGCTACAATACTCCAGGATTTGTTGGAGTAAGTATCATCACAGATGACCTTTGACATGAGTAGAGGGCAGCAAAGGTTACTGAAGTATGGAGTTTGGTGCAGTGAAGAGCATAAGCAGTGAAATGGGGAAGCTTTACTTGGGAGTTAGATGGCGAAGGGCAGTACTCTGGACAGGTAAAAAGATGGGTAATGAATTGTGCGCATAAATGGGAAACCTACTCACCATGTTTGCACAACAGGAATACAATCTGCAGTTGAATGGGAGACATAAGATGGGTGGCGGGTGAGAATGTGAGTCTGGAGAAGCAAAAAGATGGGTAATGAACTGCACGGAAAAAACTCACTGAAGGTGCAGGATGATAGCCCATTCTCAAATGGGGAATACTCTGGGTATTCTGGAATGGGGAAGGATGGGCAGAGACTAAAGGTCCATGAACAGCAGCCATAATGATGAGTGGAACAGGCGCGTGGTGTCACAAAGGTTGATCTAAAGGTGCAAGTGTCAACATCTGGGAGTCTAGTTATAATGGGACAGGAATGCAAGAAGAATGCACCAATGTGGTGGTGTACCTAGTTTGCACAACAGGAATATGATCTGTAGTTGAATGGGAGACATAGGGAGATGCTGAGTTAAAACTAACCTTGTATAGCGCTGGTGATGTGTGCACTGACTTGAGAGAGGAGCATATGTTCCAAAACCAGCAATTTTGAGTTTAAAGTCAGTCACTATTTCCTGGTGTAAAGATACAACCTAACCTGGGCTGTAGATAAACTACCTCCTAAGTTAGTATGTGAGTCTTGCGCTCTGTCTAGTCTCCTTCACTTGTGAAAACAAGAGTGTTCGACCCTAAAGGGGGATGCCTATTAGTATGGTCAAGTTCAAGTCAAACATATGTGTGAATGAAGCGCTGTGGTCAGCAGTAAGTTGCTATGGTCAGTGATGATGCCACCGGAACTAGTGTCATGTGTAGCGGTGCTACTGTGGTTGAGATATAGTCAGAAACAGTTGCGTTGAGCAATGATATCAGCAGTAATGGTAAAGTTGCAAGCAGTGCGAAGAAACAGTAAAGAAAGCCGCGGTACTTTCAGTGGTAAAATAGCAGTGCATGAGAAGTTCTGTCAAAATAACTGTCAAAAGTCCAGCGGTAATGGAGAACAAGCATGATAGATTAACGAGCGATAAGGAACTTTAAAGACTATGTCCACTACTGGGTAGATCCAGAGCTAGACAATAATCCTGACCTATAGTACGTGCAATGGTGTAAAATCAGGTACTGTATCATGTGGGGTACGCAGTGCTTATATCCTAAATCATATGTATCCAGAATACTCTAGGTAAGATCAGTAGCACTGGAGTGTAGTAACCACCATATGTAAACATAGCGCGAGGCACTGCAGCACGAGGCAACATGTAATAAGACTTGCTGTGGAATCAGTGATAATGAACATAAAACAAACACACACCAAATGGAGCTATGCGGACATGGCAAGGACATGGGAGGACATCGGTATGTGGAATGTGGTGCAGTAGTCGGTACGGTGTGCGGTAAGCGTGAGATGCTGCCGGTAATGCTAAAGGGGTAAGACGGCCATGGACAAGTGGTAACTCCTGTAGACATGAGACGAGTGTCAAAAGATGGGGTTTTAAGCCCAGCGCCAATATGTTCGTTACACTGGGAATAAACAAAGCATCTATAACACGTCAATCAATATTTCATAAGACTTAGAGGCATGGCGTGCTTTTGGTGGGACAAGAAATACAACTTGAATTCTGCTATTAGTATTACAATTACATCGTACAATGAGATAATTCGTGCAGAGTGTGTCTGTAACTGATGCAAAGTGAAACGAAGGTGTAACAAAATGAAAGCAGGGGCGAAAACACAATGCGAAAAAATATTATGTAGTTTTATCGATGGCTACCACATCAGCAGGCATAATCTTAAGGTTCTCAAAAGCTGAGATTGGCCATGAAGGAACATCTCGGTATCCATGAGGCCAGCAGGGGGGCCAAACAGAATCTGCGTCTCCAAAGAAGTGACCGTGACCAAGCTTGCGTTTTTTCGAGGTAAAGTCCTTCCTGACTCTGGCAAGCTTCACTGTAGTTGTGGTGAAGAGATTGGGGTCATCCCTGAATAAAGATCAGACAAAATGAATTAAACACTGGCAAAAGAAAAACATACTCAGTCATGGAGGTTGTCTCATTGGAGACAAATGTCGCATCCAGGTCGTCTTTACTGCTAGATGAAGCGCTACAAAGATGAGGCGAGTCTGTACACTAACGAGCCAAAAAAAATCATTCATCTTGCGAGCCTTCGATTCTGAGGCCTCCATATCACTTTCCTCGTCTTTGATATACCTGAATCTGGACGCGTCTTTTAAGCGCAATATAAGAGATTTTTTATGTCCATGAAGATGTGATTACCAGCGACATCGACTTCGTCACTGCAGTCGACAGGTCCGAAAGAGAGGGCGGTACTAGGGTGAGACATTAGAATATAAAGGTATAAGTTTAAGAGTTATCAATATAGTATGCATCAACCTAATATGTATACAAAAATTATTCCAGCGGAGTCCAATCTAATAGGAGCCAAACAAGGGCAAGCACTCAATATCAATAATATTCACTTGTCTGTATCACTGATTATTATCTTTCTGTCCTACACCATGTCCCGTCGCAAACATGCTACCTCTCTTTCATCATCTTCATCATCCGACAGTTCTAGCTCATCCAAATCAGCAGTGGCTGTACCTCTGAAGAAGATCCCAAAGAAAGTCACCAGGCCAAAGAAAAGGCGGCGTTCATCAGATGATGACGAGAAAGGGACGTAAGTTGAAGTCCGTTTCTGTGTTGTGATCACTAATAATGTTCCAATTCAGAAGATGAAGATCTGCAGGCTAGTCATGACAAGCAACTCTCGAAAATGTGAGTCACTTC